>JACEGR010004535.1:0-86091 GCA_014170235.1 Listronotus bonariensis
GTATAAATTATTAATGTGATTTTAAAGAGGTAATATAGTCCAATATTTATGGGTATTACCCACGCTCATTACCCACATTCTATACTAACCAGAACTAACCATAATTGGAGTTGCCTTAACTTTCTAGACAATTACCAAAATAACATTTTTTTACTGCTAAATCAAATTACAGTTTCTAAAAAACAAATTACATAAACCCAAGGCTTTACATTGGTGCAAGCGGTAAATAATTATTGTCTAAATCATCAGATTTGATGAAAGCTGGATTTATAGATTGACGTTTCTCCTTCCGTTTGCCATTTGACGTTTTCAGTTAGAAGATAAAACAACAACTTTGCATTTGTCAATTTGTAGTTTCTGTTTACCGTTTTCATATACCGTATTAGAAACCGAAACATCAAACAGGGATCGGTAAAGGTATATAGTCGGAATCGCTCTTAACGTGCGGGTCCAAAGGTCATTATGCATATGAATCAAATTAAAAAACACAGTGGCTACCAAAATGTTGTTTACTTCAGCATCTGACATTTTGACTTTGACACATTAAGCCGTGTTTAGATATAAGCGTATAAATATGTGATTGCGTTAAACCTTAACTCGACGATTGGGTGACGATAAAGCAGGGTTGGGCAAATTTTGATTTTTATTTTAAAAATCTTTTTTCTCAAAAATCAGGAATTTTTGTTCTTTTTTCTATTTTTTATTTTATATTAACAAAAATACCAATTCGCTTTTTAAAAATTATTTTATTGTTAGACTAAAAAATAGGGATTCAATCGACAGCTGAAATATTTATCAGAGCAAACTTTCTTACCAAAAACTCCGGTCGCGTCTTGTTTTTAGCTACCTCTAACGTAAACGGAATAGACCGGTCGTTATTACAAAAGGATAAACCAGAAATCCCAAAACATGTGCCAATAATAAAACAGTTTCTGTGCGCAACTGCTTTAGCTGCGTCAGTAGAAAGAATATTTAGCACTTTTGGCTTTGTACATTTAAAAATTAGAACCAGGATGGGCATAGAAAAAAGAGAAAAATTCGAAAATGCAGAAACATAAAGTTTATAATAATATATCTATTTTTTATTTTTTTAAGATGTTGCGCTATACAGTTTATTTTTGAGAATATTTTTATTTTATGTTGTTAATTTTTAATATCGCTCTGAACAATTAAAAGAATAAAAGAAAACATTTTTGACTTAAATCACGATTTTAAATAAAAAAATCAGTTGAATTATGTCATGATTTAAATCGTGATTTGAATCAATCAAAAAAAATTGAAATTAAGGTCCCGAAATCAGACGTTCCTTTGTTAGTTTTTGTGTTTTAAAAAAATAGAAATATTTAACTTAAAAATCTAATTTTAGCACCTACATGACCGATAATATGTTTTCACAGAATTTACTTTAAAAATAAAAACAGTAATAAAGGATTTAAAAAAATGGAAGAAGTTTGGTTTGTAAGTTTGGCTTGAAATTTAAGTCTTGCAAATGGGGGTTAGTTTTTGTGTAAAACATACAGAAACATGAGTGTTCTACAAAAATGTCAAATTTGGCTCACCATGTAGTGAAAAACTCTCCAAATAAAAGTCTATTGTATTTTTTAATTTATTTAAGCATAGCCTAATACTTAACAAATAAAAAACGTTGTTTTAATAAAACAATAATTATTTTATAAAGGAAAATAAAAAGTAATGTGTCAGAAGAAACAGCTTAATTATTTATTATTATTATAAATAATAACAATCTTATAAATAAAATTGTAAACGAAAGAAGCCAAAAATCGAAGATTTCAGAGAATGTATAAATATGAAGAAAGGGTTATTGATTTATAAACCTAATAGACAATGGGCGAATAATTTATTATACATTTCCTTTATATTAGGAGTCCAGTCAGATAATTTTTAACTTTATAATATTTCCCTCCGCTTCGCGTCGTAAAACAACACAACCCCGAGCTAAAATCTAAACCTTTTTTTCCCTTGTATAACAAATAACTATTTTTGGAAAGATTTCTGTTCTTTTACCGTCGAAAATTGGTACCCAGACTATCCATTAAGAATTTTCAAATAAAAAACGGCGATGTAAACGTAACCACCGAAAAACCTTTATTTGTTATTCCTCGGAAATAATCTCGAGTCCATAATTGGATTATAATTTACACTTGTACACTGATAACTGTAATTTTCTGGGCATTAAAAAGTCCAGTTTAGGATATTAATTTGTTGAAATTTGTTTGATGGCCGGTCGGTCCGTTGACTGATACATTAACGAATGAAATATTTGTTGTTTTTTTAATAACTATGTATGTGTATCATGGACGGTAATAATAAATTATGTTGTTATTATGGGTACTTTAATTTAATAGAGAATTATTGCAAGTTGCCCTATTAAGCTCGGAAATTATTAATACCAGCCTTATTTAAATAGTGCTTGTACCCATAATTTCAAGTGATTGCAAATCATGTTGACAAACCATTGACTAAAAAAAGGGAAAACATTTTAGTAGTTTTTTAATTACAGAAATACATTTAAAAAAGCAAGGTTTTAAGTATTTTTCTTCTAAAAACTTTTCGATTTTGTGGTCGGCAACCGTTCGGTTAGACGAACAGTTCCGAAGTTAAATAAGACCAAAATAAGGCACGACCTAAAACCGACATAAATAAAGCCACCTTATCCTACCATGCATCTGCGCAAGCTCAGATGTCAAAATAACGCCGGTATTATTAGTGCCGGGCCTTATTTCACTGTGCAATAATTCTCTAATATTTTGATTACGGGAAAATTTAGATCGTTTTAAATTAAGAATGAAACATGCAATTTTTATCTGAAGAGCCGGAATGTTTGTGGAAGACTCGAGAAAACCCTAATTTTACTTTGGAAGCCAAATAGTTTTGCTTTCGACTAGCAACAACAAATTAAATAATTAGGCACTAATTGTTTAATATTTAAGTAAAGTAAATAATTATTTATTATAAACACCTATATCCACTGGGTGTTTCTCACAGGTGGTTTCTTCTTTAAAGTGTTGTACCTTTTACGATAGAAAATCTAAATTTAATTAGTTATTTGACATAATTGTACATTGGTTAAAGTATTTACTTATTTTTAGTTACTTTCTGTATAATATCGGAAATGACTGCTACTTTAAATTTCTAAATGGTATATTTTATCCTATTTTGACAGAATATAACATTTTAAATACAATCACCTGTAATTTTAGACTCTTTAGCTGATTTTTTAAAATCTTAATCTAGAGTGCCATGAGTAAGCTAAGACGGTTTATTTTAAGTCAAGTAGCCATGTTATAATAAAATTAATAGTCTTTTAGGGAATTTCCTAGAAACCTGCGGCAACTCCGATTTTAACGAAATTTGGTATAAGTGTGTTTTATGGGGCGCTGATCACAAATCTATAAGATTTTTTTGGTGAAAACGTTTCGTTCTTAAGATATCCATTATCAATGTTAAAATTTAAAATAATCCTATTTTCACTATATTCCTCCTTTTTCTGTAACTAATTCTTGATTTTAAGCTTTAAGTGGCACACAATATTTGATCTTAACCTTTTAAAACCCCGTTTTTTTTTACGTATTTTACATTATTTTTGCATTAAATTGCATAGCTTCACTTTCCATTGTTTTCGGTTGCAGCTTGCTATGACGCCACGTATGTATGTGTGTATGTATACATGGTTACAGCATTTTAGGAGTAAACTTTCGCACTTTTATTGATAAAAGGTGTAAAATACATAGAAAAACGGGGGTTTTCAAGAATTATGTGCAAAAATAGGGAGAAATATAGTGAACATTGGATTAGTTTAAATTTCAACTTTGATGATGAATATCACGAGAACGAAACATTTCTGCCAAAAATTCAGATTCGTGATTAGCGCCCCAAAAACCACCGTATACCAAATTTCGTCCAAAGCGAAGTTGCCGCAGGTTTCCAGAAAATTACCGTGTTTTTTTTACGAACTTCTCAGGGCTGAGTCAAAGTTTGCAAAATCCAATTTAAGGTCATAAGTTGTCTTTTTCAGCCTCGCCTTGTTGTTGCGTTAGAGCATTTTCCCTTGCATAGCAAAAATTGCCCATGAATATCTTGATCTGGCAAGACACGTGTACCTATTTGACGGCAGTGAGTTGAAAAATTCTGTATTTTGAAAGTTGCTGCATCAAAAATGTTTATAAAACATTACAAAATGTGTATAAGAATTCCGCTTTATCTTAATTAAACAATAGTAAATGGGTTGCTGAGTTAACCCGTGGTCGCACAGTTCTTAAAGACTGTCTTAATAATGTACGTCCACAATATCGTGTTGGAAGAGCTTAGATTTAAAGAATAAAGAAATTATGGTGAACTCAAAATAAAATTTATACTTTGTTAAATATAAGATATAGGATTAAAAAGTTTTTCTTAACCAAACCCTCTATACCGCGTGTCAACGAATCTATTAGACAAGCGATAACTCCTAGAGTATAAAACATATCCAGTAGGTAGGGGTAAATGGTATAGAAAGAGACGAGTTTTTGCATATTTGCTACTTTTCGATAACTTTCGGTTTAACCGGCAACGGCTCCAATTTTAAATTATTAAATGAAACATCTTGTAGATTTTAGCGTTTTCGGACAATTCCTAATAAGAATGTTACATTTTTAAAAGTTTTTATGACGATTTGATTTTTGAGAGTCATTTTTAATATGCATCTAAGTGACCACGATTCTTTTTTATGACTTCACTAGCTATGATTCCCGGCTTCGCTCGGGAGTTGATATGAGACCCAAATATCCGTTGTTCTAAATGAAGTTCAAATACTCGACAACAGATGGCGCCACTACGCTTAATTTCCAAGTTGAAGGGTTGGAAGAGTCCTTATATCTTTAAAAATACGCCCTTTAGGGTAAAACGGGAACTTTCTTGTTCGAGGGGGATAAAGGGCTATCACACTATATAAGTCCCTTTATCGTATCGGGACTCCTTTTCAAGTTTTATCGGCACGCACATTTTATCAACTTAGTTTTATTATATATAATAATAATGATTTTTAGTCCGATAGCAAATAAATTGGGATCGTTAGATCCGTCAAAAAAAAATATTTTTTTAGAAAGTGGTTGTCTAAAAAGAGTTGCCATTTAAAAAATAATAGTTAGACATGAAATTGTCAATTTGCTAACTTGCTATATTCCTATCCTTCATACTAGTGACTGAAATTTTGCGACTGTTTTTTCTGACATCACCTGGGGTCATTAAAGTAATTTGCGTCCAATCATGACCACCAATATTTAAAATGGCACTAAAAAATCGAGCCTAAAACTTTTTAAAATGTCATATTTCAATTTAGAATTGTCCTGGGAATGCAAAAATATTAAATTATACAAGATGTTTTACTTAAAAATTTAAAATTGGAGTCATTCGAGTAAAAACAAAAGAGAATGAAAAGTGAAAAATTTACAAAAACTCTTCTTTCTTTATATCATTTACCTTAGGGCCGTACCTGGCGGGGGTGCAGCAGGGACATTTGCAAATTAGAGGACGGCATTTTGCCAAATGAAGAGCGGTTTTTTGAAAACAGTGGCATTTAAGAAGGGGACCTTTTTGGCTCTTCATTAATAAGTAGGGACTGAAAAAAAGTAAAAATCAATTTGGAATACTTTAATAAAAGAATTTAGTTATGTATACTAAAAGATGCTCTTCAAAAATTTTTGCGGCCATTTTTTTTTTTTTCGTTTGCACCAAGAGGGGCGACAATTTCTCTTTCTGCACGGGGTGACAAAAGAGCCAGGAACGGCACTGACTTACCTATACCAAGTTACTTTAATAGTAATGGCTTGTCTATTAAATTCGTTGACACCCGGTATAAACATATTTAAAAAACACCCGCTCAAAAAAATATATAGCCTATAAAAAATAAAACCCAATTTTGCCTAAAACCAAACTTCCCTAACAATAAAAAACCGAAGCCTTTAGGTGAAATGAACAAGAAAGGAAACACTTTTTGCAGAACTGGTTATTATCGCAACCCAAAATTCAATGTACCAAAAAATCGCTCCTTAGGCAATAAAATGGTCAAAACATACAAGTATAAACGCACAATACAATACTTATATGTAACAATTGGCAACTGTACCAAACCCCTAATTTTCCATTGTCAGGCAAAACAAACATATCAAAAGCAACGATCGCCTTATTTTGCTTTTGTTGTCTGAAAAACGATAATAATGCGAAATTGTTGTAACCATTTTGAAAACTTAAGGGATCGGATATCGGGTCACCAAAATTGTATTAAATTACCGGATAAGTAGATATGGCTCTGGGCGGGTTTTTTAAACGTTTTTTGAATGGTATATTCAAGTTTCTATTATCAATTTGGGGGCTTATGTCAATTATTATCCATCTTTTGGTAAAATCACCGAGGTGGCGACAAAATATAACTTTAAGCCTTAACCACTAACGTGCAATTTTTGTAACGCAACTACTAACATAGCGTCTCTCAGACGCTCCGCAATATATCATTAGGTTTTCATATCAATATGTTTTTTTTTAATTAAATGGGTGACATACTTACTAAAATCTATTTTCATTTACATTTATTTAAAAAAATACCAGATGTTAGTTTTTGCAAAAATAAAACAAAATACATTTTCGTTTGTCATGAAAATACATTCGAGGACAAAACAAGATTTATTTGTACACCTGTTAAAACCTTAAAACCACCATTAGTTCTAATAAAGAAAACATAAATTGATACAAAAAGTGCCAATAAATAGATAAATGAGGTATCATTAAAAAAAAGTACATTCCCCTAAAATTATATTTTTAAAACACGTTTAATACACAATTATTTACTGTAAAAAAAGTTGGCAGTTAGTTTTTGCTTGCATTGAAGGGCAAGTATGTTCTGACAAAATGTAGGATTACTCATTTAAATAAAAGTTTTTTGACAAAATCTGCTCTACTTGTTTATTCACAATCTATGCCATTTTTCTAATTGATTTTTATAATCAAAATAATCATCAAACATTTAAGATACCTTTATTAAAAATCCATTACATAACTACTAACGTGGCGTCTCTCAGATGTATTAAAAACTTTTGCACTAAATAAAAAACAAATACAAAGTGCTATGACAAATTCCCGTTGTATACAGACTAAGCAACAGCAAACTCAAAAGTAGATAAACTATTAACCCTAAAACACAAAGCGAGACATAGCAATGAACAGAAAAAACATTTGCCGGCGTCTCCCAGACGTCACGTTAGTAGTTGAGGCTTAAGATGAACCTTTTGCACCCAAGTTGTATAAAATTACCGAAAAAAGATATAAAGTGTGTGAGAAAACGTGAAAATCTTTCAGATTTAAAAAAAACACATACCGAAACAATACAAGAAGTTTAAGTAACATTTTTTATAAGCCCTCTTTTCGGAGATATTTTCCCCCAAAGAGCTACAATCGAATCAAGTTTTAAGACATAATTATGGAACCACTAGGTATATTCTTATCATATTTTAATATAATATGTATAATATCAAATAAGTTTTTTCAAGTTTCCATCAAAGGAAACGTTGTGAATTACTGACACCTGCAGGGTGGCACTAGCTGTGACACTCAGTACCCCAATGGTTTTAATAAAAAGTAAAACTTTAATTTAAAAGGTTTTAAAATACGTCATTTTATTTCCGTAGATAAAACTTTAATATACCACAAGATTGCACCCCGTCGATTTCGACGGTTTTAGACACTGATTAGCGATTTAAATTAAGCGCCTCTATCGAATGCTTTATAAACTTTTCTGGTGCAATATGACATTTGTTTGTCATATTTTGCTTGATGTTGTTGCAGTTAGTTCTGACAACAAAAAATTAGATATTTTCTGTAAATATAGAAAATATTTTTGCCATTATATTAAGATAGATTGAACTCGTCAAAGTTTGACGAATTTAATTAAATTATATATAAAATTATACAGAAGGTCGTCTACCCATAATGCATTAAATACGCAACATGTAACGTTCATTTACCACATAAAACCCGTGAGACTACAATAAATTATTAATATTGGATTGGGGCGCCAAAAATCTCTATCTTTACTTATGAGCGGCCAAGTTTTACAGAGCAAAGACACCTTCAATCTTGTGGGCGTCACATTTGAAAGTGACCTTAACTGGCATAAATACATTGTATCTATAGCCACAGCAGCTTCAAAAAAGCTTGGATTTCTCTTTCGAGCCAAAAAGTATTTTTCCCCTTCTAATTTATACACTTTATATGTGTCCCAAATCCGACCTCCCTTGGAGTATTGTTCTCATATCTGGGGCATGGCTTCCCCCACAACCCTAAGCATTCTGGATTCTATTCAAAGAAGAGCTATTCGTCTTATTAATGATCCTTCACTTACAGAAAGGCTTCCCTCTCTTTTCCATCGTCGGGCTGTGGGGGATCCATCACTTTTTTACGCTTTTTTATAGGTACTGCCATGGCTTCTGCTCTGAAGAATTGTCCAGTATAGTTCCTCCACTCACGGTTCCCAACAGAGAAACTTGTGGTTCCGCGCGTATGCATCCCTATACGGTCCAACTGGACAGGCCCCGATATTCCCACTTTGTTCGTTTTTTAACCCTAGTTTTCCGGAGGTCTTTCCTTCACCCCCAAATCTTCAAGTATTTAAGTCCCGTGTCAACAAACTCCCTCTTACCTCGCTTAAGACACCCACGGTATGCTAGTATTTAGGCTTTTAGTCTTCGTGGTTTGTCCAAAGATAAAAAAATAAAAAGCATAGGAACCTGTAATTTAATTGGTTTTAAAAGCGTCATAGACGGTCATGCAAAAACTGTTACATTGGGAGGTGAGGGATCATGGTTAATTCTGGTAAATTAAATCTTTTTTTAAACCTTAATAAAGCAAATTAAAAAAGATTTAACTAACCAGGAGTAACCAAGACCTTCCCTCATGTAACAGTTTTGCATGACCGCCTGTAACTTTTAAACCAATCAAATTACAGGTTCCTGTGATTTTTACTGTAGTTTAAATCCTTATTACATTGGTAAAATATATATATATATATATATATATATATATATATATATATATATATATATATATATATATATATATATATATATATATATATATATATATATATATATATATATATAGAAAGAATGGCAAAAAACCAAAAAAAAAAAAAATCTTCTAAATTGTCTCAAATGCGAAGGAAAAAAGATCATGTAAATTGTTATAGTACTTCTCTCTGACTACTTGCTAAAAAAATTAGCTTAGCCTCTTCAAAAATATTTTTAAATTATTATATGAAACAAAAAGCAACGGCATACGGTGTTGCCAAGCGGTCAGCCATCTAAATACTAACCGTGCCCAACGTCGCTTGACTTATTGATTGGAGGAGAACTGGTATGTTAACGCGCTTAAGTCAATACTTAGAAAAATTGCAAAGTCAAGACGACAAATACTTTTTTTTAATTTGCAACAAAAATAAATCAACAAAAATACATATATTTGTTTTCTAGCATAAAGAGGCAATAAAACAATAAAAAATAGTGTTGAAAGATCTTAGTAACCAGAGGATCATTTTTTTAAAAGATCATGTATACTGGCGCAGTTTGTACTGTAGAAAAATATAATCAGTACTAATTAAAAGCTACCGATATTGTGCTTGACGTAATATTCTCTGCGGTATAGGCAACACAGGTTGCATTGTGTTTTTTGTTTTTAAAGAAAAATGGAAAATAACTAATACATAAAAAAAAGTAGTGATAAGACGTCTCAATAACCAGAGAATCATTTTTAAAAAAGATCAAATAAATTGGCAGAGCAAAAGTCTCTAACAAACTATCTGAAAATTTTGGCTTTGCGTTATAATTATATAGATTATAATTCTAAAGCCATGAACAGACTTGGATACAATCAGGACAACATTGTCGGCCGACTGTATCTTGTATAAAAAAATTTTAGCAAAAAGTTGGCCAACATTTGCAGATACAAGTGTTTCGCGTCCACACTAGTTTTAAAGCTCGTACAAACCTGCTAAACTTTTCCACATTAAATAAAAAACAAGCAACTTGCCGATTCCTTGGATGAAAACGCCCACCGCTGTAGCCATGGCGTTTGCAACAAGTCGGCCGATTGATGTGCAACGTTCAAGATACAGTCGGCCAACAAATGTTTTCGCCGATTGTATCCAAGTCTGTACGTGGCTTAAGTCTAAGAGCTTAGAAATCTGTCGAGCAGAAGTTCTACAATAAACTCTGTTGTTTTTATAATATTTTGGACTAGATTAATATAAAAATTCGTAACGAAAGGTGTAGTTTAAAAAAGTATAGATATATAAAAAAACACACGCATTTATAAACATTTAAAAAATTATTGCAAATATCAGGAAATTAAGGTAGCATGCAAAATCCATTTAATTAGTCAGATTTGGATTACTCTGACTTATCGTTTTTGTTACACTTTATTGGCGAGGGCGCCTTCCGAAAATCTTGTCTTTAAGAATGGAATTTATAAGTTATTAAATCACTGATATGACAATAAAAATATTTAAGCTCAGGATGATTAATTAAGTCCTAACAAATATTTCAAACAATAATTTCGTGTTGTTTTTTTTTATCAAGCGATAAAATATATTAAACAATATAATAGTTGTTTTTTTAATTATGTGTTTTAATTAAAAAACTTAACTATACATATTCTTTACTTTCAATATTTTAACCACATTAAATGATATCCAAATGATTTGTCGTCACCTATTTGTTTTTACTTGAACTTGTTTGTTGTTGTATCTAAGTATACAAGGTACTACTTAAAATACCCATGTAGATTTAAAAACCACTTGTGAAGCTACGTATGTATACATAAGTGGTTGAGGTTTATTTGAGCAACGAAAATCAACAAACAAATAGAAATCTTTTTATTTATATAGATCTCTTCACGTTGCTTAAATAATTCCATTTCTCTTTTGTTATAATAAAAACGGTTAAGAGATGTGCTACTTGACCATAAAAGAGTAAAGAAATAATGCTTAAATTGATTATTTTTAAACAATTTAAACAAAAAACTTATTTAAACCTGTTGATTATCGCAATAATTCCATTTTTTATAAATTCCCATCTTTTTTACCCGTAACTAAAGGCGTGAAAATTTATTAACACTATAACAGATGTGGGGTCAAATTGACCTCTATGTTTGAAAGGGTATATTATACCAAATTTAATCTTCTAATCTAATATATCTTTCTTGTGATAATCTAACATTTTTTTAAGTTAATTATAAAAATGTAATATTTTAATTAAAAAAAATCTAGCTCTTGTGGATACAAATTTTTGTTTTTTTGATATATTAATATATATTAGGTGTTATTAATATAGGACAAAATTAAAAAACATATTTTTTTTATATGAAATTATTTTTAAAGAATCTAAGATAACACTGAAAAACATAATAGAAACTAAGAACATTAAAACCTGCGAAAACGTACAGGAATGTTTTATGCATTCCATTCAAATGTGAATTTTACATATACAATAAAAGTAAAATGTCTTCCTTCTTTTATCTAAAGAATATCTGTTGCAGTTTTTAATTTATCTTTTTTCTTTCAACATTATGTTTTTTCTTTATTTGCAGTCCATGTTCGATACACATTCTAACTTCACGGTTGACATGCATATTTTGTAATCGTCGCTTCATTTCTTGCGTCAGCAGCTTCATTCCTAATTTAATGTTTTCATAGCTTTACATACTTCTTCAGAATTGACATTTTAGCTATAAACATTTTTTAAACCTAAAAATGTGTAAATACAAAAGTTGTGGATCTTTTTATTGCCTAAAACTTTAATTTTTACCTTTTTTCCATAAGACTTGTAGTTTGGCCGAACATGGAGAAAACACATTTTTTACATTTTAATCCCCCGCCTCCACTGTAATTATTTTCCTTTAATTTTTGATTTATTTTTCACCTTTTACAATGGGTTTTATTCTACTGAATTTTTTTGTTTCAAAAATTATCTACTTTGTCTACTTCTTTTAAAGAGTTTCAAATTATTTCTTTAAGAGTTTTAAGTTTTTTAAAATAAGTTTTGTAGTTTTTGAAAAAATTAACCTTATATTTTTGGTTATCTAGCCGATGGCTTACCCTATAACCTTTTTATTGTTTAAAATATAATAATAAAATTTGGTATAATAGATAAAAATGCGTTGTTTAACCATTTTATTTGTTTACTATTATTTCTGGTCTAGCCGGAAACGACCTTAACTTATTAATTTTGAAGAAAACTTTCGGATTATTTTTACTAATTTTAATAAAAAATAACATTTTGACCACAATGTAAAAAGTAACAAATGGAGTGTCATTGTACTCAGAATGTCATTATTTAAATTAGTAAACTGGCTCCGGGTGTCTCATTAAAAATAAGAAAGTTCAGGTAGGTTCCGATTAAACCAAAAGAAGTAAAAACAAATGAACTTGTTAAAAAATGCACATTTATGCGAGGTACCTCTGTACCGAATTTTATTTTAACCCTGATATTTGGTGTGAATCTCGAAGAACACTAAACCGATTTTGAAAAACTGAAGACTGTTAAAGAAAGAATTTGAAACGTTTAAAGGTAATGTATTACTTGACTCCTTTTATAATTTAAACTTTTAGACTTTTGTGTTGGTGAGGGAGTGAATAACCCCAAAAAAGTAAATGAAGACACAAAAATGTCTGTCCCCAAACATTTAAATTGACATTATTTTGGAGTTTTCTCTAAGTGTACAAATAACAGAATTATGCGGGGTGGCTCGTATTAATTGAAATGCATTAAATATATATTTTTTAAATTTAACAGTGAATAATATAATATGTAACAAATTTTTTAAAAAATGGTAATTTCATCATGTTTTAAGAATCTTTCTCTATAAAAAATGCATCGGTAAGATTTAATAAAGAAAAAATTTTTCTTTGTTTTTCGATATTTTACTAAAGTTTCCTAAAAAATCCATTTTGTTTTTGATAGGTAATATGAACCTTTTAAACTTATATAAAATTTTAAACGTACCTTTTTACCCAAAATTTTAAATACCAACATTTTCGTTAATTTTCTAAAAGGATACCTATTCACGTAAATTGCATAAAGATGTTTATCTTTCCAAATATCCTTTACGCCTACTGATGTCGGTTTCTTTTAGCGGTGACCTTTTCCTCAAATCAAGAAAGCCATGATCGTTCTTCGGGATAAAACACGTGCATGGTCAATTTAAATAAAGATCTATTGTCATCTTCCGGTTTTACGTAAACGAAATCCTTTTAAACATAATTATTATGGTACAGTTTGGTACAAAAATAAAGTTGTTATAAGCCTTAGAGAAATAACTATTGTTTTTTAAACTTAGGATAGTCCTCGAAGGGCTGTTTAAGATGCCCACCATATTTACTGCGGTAGAACTGCACAGGTATACCTGTGCAATTATATCTGCGCAGATCAACCAGAGCGTATAATGGACGGTAGCTAATGAGCATCACGGTCAGACTGTGGACGGAGGGTACGGGGTGCCGGTGTTTGTATTTAGCCACAGCTTTTAAGTGCGCATGTTCGTCCACCCGTCCATGTTTCTTACCACTGCGGATCTAAATGTAGGTTATCTATGTATTATTTTGTTATTAGACCAATCTAACTAAGAGCCAAAATCAATTCCTAGACCCCCAAACCTTAACTGCGGCTACGTCAGTGGCTCAGTACCTTCGGTAATTTAAGGGGAACATTTAGGTTGGTTCCCGATTTAATAATATCGGAAAAATTGCTTTCCAACCTTTTTGGTTGCCACGACGACCTAAATGTTAATTGGTTTACAACATGTTTACGGCGCCTGACCGCTTCACGAATTTCGAATATGTTATAAAATAGGACTGTGTGAGTGTTAACAAATTTGTTTATTGAGCTAACTAGAACTGTTTTTCTCGTTCATTTACAATTATTCAGGCTATTTCTGGATTCATGGCCAGAATGCAACACAACTTTTTATTTAAACCCGCTACACAGAAGTCGCGGCAAAAATGAGGTGTTGCTAATAAGTAAATTAAACCCTCCCCAAGATAAATAAACGCTTTTAGATAATCGGTGTCTGAAACCGTTTATTACCCGAAACCAATATACTTACGACCTTTTTGGAGCTCGGAACCCAATTTAAAAATTAATGTTGATGGCTTTATGACCTCTCTTTTAATCAGGAACCAATTTACCAACACCTAATTGAAGTATTGTACGTATATAAATGGTAATTACTTTAAGTAAAATACCAGTTTTAAACTTTAAAAAATAAATGTTATTATATTTTTTTATGATACTACCATGCTCACTTCTCCGGCAGTGGACATAGTATTGGAGAGCGCAAGATGTTTAAATACGTCGCTCGCTCTCCCTTCAGTGGCGCCATTTTAAGGAAAGTCATTAAAATATGTGTCCCCATAAAAATAAAAATGAACGTGTTTCAGGATTTTTTTACAGGTGTACAAATACGGATTTATATGATGGGTCTCGTTTCCATTGAAATGAACTGTATAATAAATAGTTCATCACCACTAAAAATGTTACCTATGTATGTTTATTTAAATTTGTTTCGAAATAATTTTTTTAAATATTGTCTTTCTAAAAATTTTAACTACATATAACCCCATAAAATACATTTTTACCCTTTGATTTTACGTTGTAAAAATTCTGTGTACTCGAGTTGCTAGACGTACGCAGATAAAACAGAATAAGATTGATGAATTCTTACAATGACATAGTCGAGTTGCTAGACGGGGGGATGTTTGAGTTCCTAGACGGGAGCTCATTACAGGCAGGTACAAACTCAACATCATAAATTTAATTAAGCATTCCTCATACGGTCAATAAATTAAAACATAGAAGAGGGTTTTCGGTGTTCTGTTACTTGATATTACTGAAATATTTTTTTCGAAGAGTATAAGTGGGTGTCATGTTGAGTTCTGCTTAGTTAAATCTTTTTTATTATTTTTAATTAAACCTACTAAGTACACACTTTATAAGTCTACTTAAGAATTGTGTAAATTCTTTTCTTCATTCATTTATAAATGGAATCAGACCCTGCAGGTATAAAAAACACAGTTGATCCGTGCAGAAGTCACTCCTTATTAAAATAAACGGGTTTTAACAGAAAAATAAAGCAAAACAAAAAAAAGTGGTATAAAACATTTGTTATTTGCCATCTAGTAACTCAAATGTTTTTCTAGCAACTCCTGCATCTTTGTCTAGCAACTTAACAATCCCAAATTCATAATTTTGTTATCATGTTATCACCGTCTAGCAATTTGAGTGCACCCTAAAAATTATGCATAAAATAGAAAGGACGTGTAAACACTAACCAGATGCTTATCAGCACCTAAGTATCCTAAATACAGCCCATACCGTTGTAAATCCTATTGGAATTTACTAATAATACCCAAAAGAACAAATTAAAGCGACCACAGAACAAGCTCAAAAACAAAGTCTGTAAAATTTTGCCTGCTAAATGCTGAGTAACCTAAAGCGGCGCCAGGGCCTCTATTATAAGGAAATTTTTGTTTTTGGAGGCGTTCCCTTTTAAAAGCGAACATCGGCTAGGTAAATAAAATTATACTGCCTATCATGTGCCCATTTATATTGATGTATATCTTAGTTTGTAATTAATACAGGGTGATTCATGTCTACAATAAATCTTTATTATTTTATGGCATCCTTTACTTTTGTAAATTATTACCGACAATTATAAAATGTATACCTTTTGCCAGATGGGTGGGTTCAAATAATAATCGGAGTTTTACTATAACTTTTTATTTAACAATAGGAATTATATAAATTCTTTGAGCATACAAAATGATGATGACAAAAAAAAACAAATAATTAAATTTTCTGGTAGATACGACTATTATAAGGGTGGTTGCTATAAAATAACTAGGTCCCCAAATAAATAACTTCGTGTCGTGATTAAGACGGCTATGTTATATCCTCGTTAAGAGTGATCACATCCACCATAAGTCGCTAACATTTTATTTAACTTTAGATTACCTTTACAAAGGGTTTGTTTAAGTAGGTACGAAACTACTATTGCCCAATATCTCTTTTAAATATATTTTATTCTAATTACTCTATTTCTTTTTTTTATTCAAAATAATTTGATGGTCTAAAAAATGATTGGTATATCCCTGTTACTTTTTTAAAAACCAACGAAAAATAACTAGAATTAAATGTGGAACCAAGAAACCATTAAAGATAAGTATCTTATTCTGAAACACCCTGTATAATGTAGACATGGCTGTACAAAAAGTTTTTTTTAATACAAATATTTCAATAGCGTCTTCATAAATTAACTTAAACCATTTTCAGATAAATATATTATATTTTTTAATTTAACAGTTACATACAGAATGGCTTTAAATTGTTAAAATTTCATTCTTAATGCGTACCTCATATCCAAGGTGGCGCCCTCTTAAGTTTAAAAGAGTAAAATATTGTCACAATACATTAAATTAAAAAAAAATTATTAATAAAACCTAAAAGACGGTTGAATTATTGACTTTCTGTATCTCCAAAATCTTCCAGTTCTGGACTGAGGTAAGTTGGCTCAGATAGTCTTATTTTGGCCTTAGAAATTTCCAGTACCATTTTTTCTGCACCTTTTAGAGACACCCTGAATAACTTCACAGAGTATGCAATAGGGAAAATATTAATGAAAGTCACTAGACTTACATCTCTTTCTTTTAGTGGTACTGTAATTCGTTTCTTTTTAGGTATATTTAAATTGCTAATATTGTTTATTATGCGTACTAATACTTCTAAATTTACCACTGTTTTCTCGACACCCGATATAATCAGAAACAATATATTAGCAAAGACAATTATAGTTTCACTATTAGTCTGGTCAACATGTACCTTTTTATACTTAAGAATCTGTCCATTTTCTCAAAGAGACTCAACATAGATTTAACTACAATTTAAGGATCAAAGTAAGAGTCTCAAATTTGTCAAATATATATTAAAATTTAGGTGACATGTTTCGCCGTCTCCGGCATCATCAGACCATCAGATTATTTTAGGTCTGATGATGCCGGAGACGGCGAAACATGTCACCTAAATTTTAATATTTATATTTGACAAATTTGAGACTCTGACTTTGATCCTTAAATTGTAGTTAAATGTACCTTTTTGGGTAAAGTTTTTGTATATTCTCCAAAAATTACGATCGAGGTGTCATGATTCGGAATAATGTATAGAAAGCTTAAGGAAAATTCCCGAAAGGGGCTGATAAAAATTGCAAAAGTAATAAACAATAAATAAAAAAAGTAGGGGTTTGTTTTTTTTTAATATCTCAGCGCTATTTTCGGAGCTCGGTAAAAATTATAAATATTCAAGATACAGTTCCGAGAGGTAAGACTTTTTTAGAAATTTATTTCCTTTTTATAAGTCTTTTTTAAATTTAAATAACTTTTATAGTTTTTGAAATATTAAAAAAAAACCACTACTTTTTTCATTTATTGTTTATAACTTTTGCAATTTTTATAGTCCCCGTTCGGGACTTTTTCTAAATTTTTCTATAAATTACTCCGAATTGAATGACACCTCGATCTTAATTTTCGGAGAATATACAAAAATTTTACCCAAAAGATACATGTTGACCAGACTATATCATTGTCTTTGATATTAGTTAAATTTACAAATATGATCTATTCTGGGTAACGCCTGCAGAGGCAATTCAATAACATTTGAAATTGAGTAGAGAGAAAATGGTAGCGTTATCGAAATTGTTCTGTATTTTCTATGTTTTTAGAAGAAACTAAAATACTTCCTAAATTTAAAGATTTAACTTTATATAGCCCATAACAAAAAACTTTTAGGATGTACCTATAAAAAAAAGTCTTATTGATAACGAATAAATGAGCTTTGTCAGAGTTTTGAATCACCCGGTATTGTTGGTAGGTATTTATTTTTATATTTTTTCTTGACAAAGCTTTCGCTTCAAAGCCAAATTTAGTGTTTTCTCGAAATTATCTTACATGGAGTATCATTTTTTCTGCCCTTGACTCTTCACTTATTTAAAAGGTAATGATTATTTACAAGCCGGAGGTATCGCTAATTTTAATAAAATTTGGTATACGGGGATTTTGGGGCGCTGATTACGAATCTGAAAGAATTTTCAGTCGAACACGTTTCGTTCTCGAGATATTCATTAGGAGCCTTGATAACCAAAACTAACCTAAATTTACTATTTCCCCCTTCTTTTTCCACTCAATTCTTAAGTTTTCGGCTAAATTGGTACTTAATATTTGATTTCCACCTCTAAAAACCCATTTTTTTTTAATTTATTTTACCCATTTTTTCCATCGTTGGAAAGTAAAGCTTTAAAATTTTATGAAAAAAACGGGTAAAATAAATGGAAAAATGGGATTTTCAGAGGTGGAAGTCAAATATTGAGTGCTAATTTAGCTTTTAATCAAGAATTGAGTGCAAAAGAAGGGGAGAAATAGTTAATTCAGATTAGTTTTGTTTATCAAGTCTGATGATGAATATCTCGAGAACAAAACGAGTCCGATTAAAAATTCTTTCAGATTTGCAATCAGCGCCTCAAAAACCCCTCGTATACCAAATGTCGGCGATGCGCCCGGTTTGTAAATAATTACCATTTTAAAAGAAAATTTAATCTTTAGTACTCAAGATCCGCTAAGAAAAGAATTTTATCAACAAACAACAACAATCTTGGAGATATAAAGACAAGCTAAAGAGCCCATCACTGTCATTCAGTTCCAACCTTCACTTCTATCAAGATGCAATATAAAATGCTAATGTGGAGAAATATTTATTCAGGCAATTTATGCTTAGTCACAGTCTACACAGCCGTATAATAGACTAAAACAATTAGTCGACGGTTATAAAACACTACCTTGATTGGTGCCACCTACTTGTTATACAGAGTGAATATAAAGATTTTTGTAAACTCGGATCGATATAAAAACTTTTTAATCGTCATTGTGATATCGAAAACACATGTTGGCACTTCAGGGTCTAAAATGGCGAAGTTATTCCCCCATTGCAGGAAATAAAGTATAAAATAAATAATTATAAATATACGTTTATTTGTTCCCCAATATAAAGAAAATATACAAATATATACCTCCAATGAGGTGTGGAACGTATCACACTATTCTAAAAAGTTAGGATTTTACACATATTAAAAATACAATAAAATTTATATACAACACATGTAAAACAATTTACAATTAAAATCAAATACCTCAATTATTGATCAATCAATAAAATCCTATTTACATTAAAAAAATTACATTTTAAAATTACACACTTACAACGCTATTCAAATATTCTGTCACGGAATAAAATGGATGGCTATACAGGAATGTTTTTATCTTTTTCAGAAATATATTTTCTGGCAAACACCGTAGATCGTGTGGGACCTTATTCCAAATTTTAATCAGACTATTATAAACATTTCTTTTTATAAATGTATATTTTGTTTTATCTAAAGTTAGATCATTTCTTGTTCTTGTATTATAATTATGTTTTTTATTACTTTCAGAAAATAAGATCCTATTATTATAAACAAATTTAATACATTCAAAAATATATAAATCTACAACAGCCAACAGTTTTTTATTTGCAAATATCCGTCTACAACTATCCCGATATCCCATCCCAAATATTAATCTTAAGCATCTCTTTTGTAGTATCTGAACTCTCTCCGCATCTACTGAGTTAGGTACCCCAGAAAATAATTCCATACCTTACCCTTGTCATGATATGTGCATAGTACACCTGAAGTGCTGCCTCCTTGCCAACTTCATTCGTTATTATTCTAACCGCATAGCAGTAGTTTGAAAGCTCACTTGATAGACCCTCGATGTGACTTTTCCAGTCCAGTTTTTGGTCAATGACCACGCCCAGATAGGAGATCATATTTGTAGTTAAGAAATCGGTATTACCTAAACTGTAAGCAACTGGCTCCGTTTCCCTTGCTAAATATTTCATTATCTGTGTTTTTCTATATTCAATATTAAGTTATTTCTTAAAAACCACTCTTTTAAGTAATCAAGCGAGACTTATAGACCTTTCAATATCATAATCATTCGTTTCACTAATAATAACAGAAGTATCTTCAGCATACATAACCAAGTGTTCTTTTATATTCTCTGGTAGTTCATTAGTGTATAGAATGTTTAACAATGGCCCCAAGATGGAACCTTGAGAAACTCCTATTTTTACAACCTCTATATCTGATTTTATTAAACAACCTTCTTCATTTGTTTCAACTAGTTGCTGTTTTCTATCTTTTAAGTTTGACACGAAAAGTTGTTTAGCAGTTCCCCTAATACCATAACGCTCTAGATTCTCAATAAGAATACTATGGTCAACACTGTCAAAAGCCTTAGACAAATCCACACAAACTGTAACGGTAGTCTTATTTTAATTCATACAGTCCAAGATTTTTGTAAGAGCTGAATAAATAGCCATTATTGTTGAACGCCCATTTCTGAAACCATATTGAAAATCAACAATCTCACCACTCTCATCCAGGAACCTAATCAATCTTTCATGTAACAGTTTTTCAAATATTTTATTTATGTTCGATAAGAGAGATATTGGGCGATAGTTCTTATGATTATCAGCATCACCTTTTTTTATAAATAGCCCTAATATATGACAATTTCAGTTTAGTAGGAAAAACACCCGTCTGATATGTTAGATTTATAATATGACTAATTGGTTCGGCTATTAGGGCGGCTACTTTTTTAAGAAGAGCCACTAGAATCTCATCCTCCCCTACTGACTTTTTGTTTTTTAGTCCCTGTATATTTAATCAGCTTATTTGTTGTAGTGTCATACAAAAATATAGATTTTTTAATGGTCCAAATTTTATTGTAATCTGACACTTTATTTTTATTTATATCAGGGCAGGCATTCAAAAATGTAGAATTTACTTTGTTTAGTATGTCCTTATCCGATTTCCCTTATACACACTTCTGTTATCATCAAATACAGTATTTGTTTCCGGTTTTCTTTTTTGTTAATTTATTGATAATTTTCCAAGATGCTCTTCCCTTATTTTCTGAATTTTCTATGTATTTTGTTTTATAGGTTTTTTAGCTTTTTTATTAACTTTCTGAAGCATACTAGCAAAGGTTTTATAGTAAGTTGCACTTATCTTATTTTTAAGTTTTTGCTTATACAGCTGCCTTTTTCGAGCACATAAGGTTCTTATTTCTGGTGTATGCCAAAATTTGGTTTGCATTCCTGTTGGTTTAGGTTTTCTTTCTGGTATCACTCTATCCTGAACCGATCTTATTTTACCATCAATCATATAAAGCGACGATGGTAAAAAGTGTGAAAGATATCGTGGAAACCAAATATTTCACACACTTTTTATCTACCATTAAATTAGATAGCTACATGATTACTTAAGAAGTCTATTTTAATAAAAAAAATATGTTTAAGGTAGCAAGGGTAAATAAGTGTCTTTTACATGAATATTAATTACTATATAGTAAAAAACGACTGTAAAAGAACAAAAAATAATTTTAAGAATAGAGACAGTCCAAAATTGTAATTTTTAATATTAAGGTTCTGCAGCAATTACACACTAGAACTAATTTAAAGTAAAAATTTTAATTCCAAATTTAAAACAACCTTTAACTACATGCTATATGTCGACATTATTATGTCTATGTGATCCGATGTAAATGAATCTTCCCATGTTTAAATCTTTAAATCCTAATATCTCAGAAAAAAATATAGAAAAAAATACCTTAAATTTTATTAAATAAAATTATTTTTAATATATCGATTGTAAGATATAGGGATCTTCGTGTAAGAAAAAAGTAATTGACGCAACTTTTCAATGTAAAAAATACCTTTTCAATAAACTCCTCAAGTCATTATGTAGTATAGACCTAAATTGTTAAACGAATTTACTAAAATTAAAGGAAATGACAGGGGTTCTTACTTAATGTCCACTCTGCATACGGGAACATATGCTACGAAACCAAGAATAAATTACTGAACGCACCATTTATTACGAACGTACTTGCAAGATGCATATACTTTCCGTTACCAGATAGCACTTCTTTAAGATTTCATTGAAAGTAGTTCAGACTCCTACCTACCCAACCTCCCATCTACGACCATCAGACATTATTTTGACATTTTGTTTTTGATAGAGTTTCTCAATTGTCCTAATATTTTTATTTATTTTTTTCTTTTTTGTAAAAATAGTACAGAAGTGCGAAAAAAAATAAACAGGGTGTCCAAGAAGTCTGGAAAAGTTTAAATATCTAGGACAAAACTTTACGAAATTTCGTACTCCAGGGTAAACCCATACTCTGAATTTAGTGACGATATCGGCGATGTTTTCAAGTCTACAGTTCCCAGGAATTAATTTTAAGTTTTTTTGTTAATTTTAATGACTTGCCTACTTTTTTATTTTATTATTGAATTACCGCTGTTTTTTGCTGTACAATGGTATAAAAGTCCAATTTTTTTCTTTAAGTATTAATAGTATAGAAAAGATATTTAATTCAGTAACAATAATGGGTGTTAAGTACGTAGTAATCAAAAAAATCCTGCAATATTGGTTAATTTTTATTTAAACGGAGGATTTGATATTTTATAATCAAAGTAAGCTAGGTATTCCTTATGTCAAAACTGACCAGGCACCAGTTTGAAGTTGCAATGTATAAACCGTTGGTCATACCTACGCAGTTTACACCTATTATTTTTACTAAATTAAATATTTTTTGGCTAATAAAACTTAAAGAGAAAAACTGAACTTTTATTCTATTGTATAGCAAAAAAGGGGGAATCAAATAATAAAAGTAAAATGAAGGTATCTCATTTAAATTTAAAAATTTAAATTGATATCTGCGAAACTGTAGAACTGGCAACATCGCTGATATCAACACTTATTTCGGAGTGTGGCTTTACCGTGGAGTACCAAATTTTATCCAGTTTGGTTCAAAACTCTGTGAGATATTGGAGCGTTTCCAGACTTTTGAACACCCTGCATATACCTTTGATCTGAAGTACCTCTTTATCTCTTAACGAATTGTGTACCTACCAACTTTTCGTCTCGGGATAAAAAGTTACACCCTAGTCTCTCTCTCTTAGCGTATAATATACTTGCTTACGACAAAACAAACGTCTCTTTCGAAATTTGTAGCGGCATTTTGCAAAGTTCAAATAGTTTTTATGGGAAAGTCTTTTTTCGTCTTAGAATAATAAATAATATGAGAAAAAAAACAAATTACAAACTTTCAGTTTTTACAGATATCTCCGCTCTTGAAATTTCTTAAATTTCAAAACGTTATATTTTAGGCCCCGTCGTGCGCAACTTTGTTCTAATTTATTCTTTATATTTAAACAAAAAAGATTAAACTTTTACAACGCATATCATGTCAAGTCTTCAACAATGTTAGGTTTCTATAAAACTATTGTAATCGAACCATTCGAAACTTGGCAAAACTGTAAATTGACAATTACAGGCCATAAAATGGATCTCTATTTGTTTAGAGGTAAAAGCAATAACTGTTAAATGACCCGAATAGAATTCTTTCCCACAAATTCGCTTTAAAGCAACGCACGTTCCAATTGAAAGAAAATAAATGGCAAAACAATGGCAAAGCAACAATTAAACAAGTTGAGCAGTGTCTACAAACACGGCAGTAGGTGTCGTGTAAAATTTACAATTCTAAGCAGCCCGTTAAAACCACGGACAACGGATATCGTGATTCCCTTGGTCACTACTACCATTGGAGAGTTGTCGGATGACCTGTTTGTTCCTTATGTTGTTTTATTTCGCAGTTTATACTCCGTATTTACTGTTAATCGAATTAAATTTAAGGTAATTGGGATCATCATAAAAATAAACATTTCGTTATGACACGAATTAGTGGTCAGCATTTTTTCAAACCTAAAAAATATATCCACCACTTTAAAGATTTTCTGCAATTTACTAAAGATTGGTGGGTGCTGGAGCAAAACTGGACATAAAATTTTATTATTTATAGTATAGCGCATGAGTAGCCAACCGGTCGATCGCAACTATAAGTCCAGTCAATCATGGCAAGGCAAAAAATATAAAAACGTAGAACACACTGCACAACGTTACTGCCAACTGATGAACATATTATCTTGTATCATTTTTCAATCGCCGAAGTTTCGTTCGTTCGTTTCGTAGATAGCAATGTGTGTCAGTGAAAAGTCGATCTTGGGTCTAAACAAGTTAGCCACCCCTGGTATATGGCATTACTTGATCGCCACTTTTTATTTCTTTGGATAGTCGTTAAAGAATCTTCAGAGAACAAAATGAGAAACATCGTGGCCTGTAATTTACATGTTACATATAGTTTCCGCTGTATTTTTGATGTCTAACCACGAATCTATACTCAGTTTTGCCAAAAATATTTTTTTTCCATTTACGCGAAAATCCTTCATCAATAAAAAAACTTTATTAGTTTCGGAAAAACGGCCATCCCAATTAGGTATTTGGGTTATATTTAAAGTTCCGCCGTTTTGTATTAGGTAAAGATATTGACTTTATATTCTAGGGTTATAAGGTACTCGTCAGGAGCTTTAAAATATTGTACCACTTGACCCCTTTTCCATTTAAACTTTTTGACGTTTGTGTTAGTGAGGGAGGGGATAACACTAAACAAGTAAATTCTGACACAAAAATATGTCCCCTTAAAAAAAAAAACGTGTTTCAAGATTTTTTTATAAGTGTACAAATAACGGAATTATTACGGGTGGAACGTTCTAACTGGAATGCACTGTATAAAGTTATTTTTCTTAAAGTTTGTCGGTTGAGTTACTGGACAACCTGTATATCGCATGTGCATAACCACCACGTTTTTCATAACCTCATTTTGATCAGATTTCCTTTCACTGGAGCATATCCTGTTTTTTAGGCTGATTCCTACTTATTCCGAGTGGTTCTTTTAATCATTTTGCGCATGGTCATCTGGCAGAGGCGCATTTAAATATTTGCCGCCCGTAGGCTATTATTTTCGCGCCGCCCCTATTTTTATCCTTTTTCCTTAAAAAATAATTTTAAAGACAAAAAAAAGTCTTCACTTTCATTTCTACGTACAAAAGTACAAAATTAAAATCGAAATCCACTAAATTATTTATAAGTACAAAATCTGCCGCCCCCTAAAAACGTCGCCCTAGGCTTCAGCATACTCAGCTTTTGGTAAATACTCCACTGTCATCTAGAGTCTGTTTCCCATGCATATATGTTGAGGAATATGTTGAGGAAGCCTGTCCTGAGGATCGCACTTTGATAGGTAATATTTTTTCTGGCCTGACAAGTGTCATAGGTGACCCTCATGTTTGTCAACATTTTTGTTGCCTCGGATTTCGCAATGTCCAGATTTTCCAGGCCCCCACATCAACCTTATATTGTTTTGTGTCTTACCAGTGCCTTGAGTTTCTCAGTGCATTCCAGTACCAGCCTAGATTATAAAAAATAATTTCTTGGTGAAATATAGAATCATCACCAAAAACTCTTAGTAAGCTTTGGTAAGTTGGGACAGGCAATTGGCTAATAGCTTATATTTGTACATTTTAAAATAAAAAAATATTTTTATTATATCGGTGTCAAGCAAACAATGTTAAACTTTTCAAATGTTTTGAATTTAAATGGATCACTCTGTATTTTGGTCGATTATTGCTTCAGGACTTTTAATGCCTATACATTTCCTTAGAGGCTGCCTTATACCTGAGGGTTAAGTGAAGTAGTTTTTGCCATATTTTTTCTTTTTTTCATAAAACTATTTTTCTTTTCGTTAAATGATGGTAGCAGGAAAAATCACTCAAACAAGTTATATTATTGCTGGCAAATTTGGGTGAATTAAAAAAATATCAAACAATGTGGATCTTAAGGTACGTGTCCACCAAAGCAACAATGATAAGCTTTTTTGGTACTAAATGTTGCTTTGTGTTCATCTTTTATCTCCACTAAAGGAACTAAGATCAGAAACAGTTTTAGCTTTGTTTATCATTGTTTTTGTTTCAAAAGTCTGCATTTTAGGAATTGAATGTCTCCGCCGCAGCAACAACCAAAGTTGTTCCAACTTGTTACAAATTTCCTTTGATCCTACCCACTTAAAACGGAAACACGAAACACACAGAAACATTTCTGTGTTGTTGGTAAAATAATGACCAACTTATCATAACATTATCGAACTTTTTTCGAAATATTCAACAGAAACAAAAATGTCCCTCATTGTTGCTCTGGAGAATACGTAGGCTAAAAATCAGTTACAAAGATGACACAAGCGTTATACAAATAAAGACGGAATCAACTATTTCTTTCTAAAATCGTCGTTTAATTGTGTGCGAGCAACAAAAAGGGAATAATTGAAAGTGAGACAAAACTTATGACCGCCTGGCTTTTTTATTACTGATTTTAGGTCAACCTTTAGACTATAAGTAAAATTTTGTTATCATTATGTTGTAAATGTTGTGCGAAAACTACTCGATTACCATTTTCCTAACATCTTTTGGTAAATTAGGAGCATATTTGCCTTAAATAATGTGAATGCGGTGTTCCGGGATGGTGACAAGAAATTTTAAAGCCCGCTTTAGTCTTCTTCAAGTAGTCATGCGATTCGTGCTGCTAGACTGGAAATAATTAATGGGGATTTATGGATTTCTTTCAAGAATTCGACAGAGTTATGAGAGTAGGTAAAAGCAAAGGTTAAGGGATATATTTAGATTTTGTTAATGAAATTTTATTTAAAAAAAACATAAGAAAAAAATTGCTTAATTTGGTTTAAAATGAAATGTTAAAAAACATGCAGGGTGACATATATAATTATGGCTTTAACCAACTGTATATTTATATTTGGATTTTTCACAACATTCTAAAAACATTTTGTGAACAATATCCTATACCTACGTTTAACTGTTTCGGGGATATTACATGCTTTCAGATTTAGTTCAAAAATTAATATTAAAGTCAAATTTTCTTGCTAACCGTATTCCTCGGAGTGGTTCAAACTGTATTCGAAAATGAGGATATAAATATGAGAATCAAGAAAATGCAGGTTTTCAAACCGTTATGTCACAGCCCAATAAGCTTTTAGGTTATTATTATGATTTTCATTTTTTAAGGTTAATATGTACTCTAGTTTACGCCACATATAAAATTTTTTCGCTTGCTATTTACATCCATGTTAAAAGTTTACAAAAAATGACGAAACAAATTATTTAATTAGTTCAATGCATATGCCCGCCAGAACTACCTATATTGTTTTTAAACCATTGTCCGAGATGTACCTATTCAAACACGGTTAGATCCGTGACATATATGACGTCACTTTTAGCAAGAAAATGTAATGTTTTTAAAATGTTTTAAACCGTACTAACAACCAAAAATGGCTTAAATAAGAGAAAATTAAATTTAATTCCAGAAATTCGCTAAAACCTATTATAACCTTTTATTCAACAAATAACAAGAATGTGGGGAATATCCAAAATGCTCCTTGCCAACGTCTTGGCAAGCGGTGTACTCGAGTTGCTAGACGAACCCAGATAAAACAGATCAAAGATTGTTGAATTTCTAGACGGACATAGTTGAGTTGCTAGTCGGGGACATGGTTGAGTTCCTAGATGAAACCCAGGCGTACTCTTACTGTCGTTGATAATATTTTCAAATGATTATATATGAAAACTGAGAAAAGTTGTTTTTTTGTTGAACCCCATAAAAAATCAAGTTTCAAAAGCTAAGCCTCTTTTTGTATTTTTACTGTAAATATAATGAAATTTTAGAGACAAATTCTAACTTTTACAAAATTATCTAAATTTTTCAAATACGGTGGAAAATACACCAGTACGTGACCTTAGTCAGGTAAAAATCGGCGGGTGAATTTTCGACAACAATTTGTGTTTGTGGGGTAATATAAAGGTCAAATTATGTTAGAAGAAATTTCGACACCGCGCCGTAAAGCAGGTAGGTACGGCGCCTGACAGGGTAATTAAAACAGTTTTAGGGAATTAAAAATAAACTACTAAATAGTAACATTATGTTATACCATATGTAAAATAGTAACATAATGTTACTATTTTACTTATGGTAAGTTCTGGTAAGCAACGCCTTTTTTAAATTTCCTAATTATTAAACCCAAGACTACAATAATAATAATACATAATTAAAATCTGTACGTTATTTATTAAAATAAGTAGATTTTAATGCAAAATAAAGCAAAACAGAAAAAATTATATAAACCATTCGATTTACAAGACATTTTAGTGCATGGGGTGTTGTGTTTATTACCGTCTAGGAACTTAACAATATTTTTCCAGCAACTCATTCATCTATGTCTAGCAACTCAAAAATCTCAAATTTTATTATTATCTTATCGCCGTCTAGCAACTCGAGTACACCCTTGGCAACATCCTGATCTTAAATAAACATTTATTTATGTATGTATTTATTTATTTAATTTTATTAAGAAGAATGAATGTTAAAACGGTTTATTCTTACTTTCTTATAATTAAAACTAAAATGACAAATAAATATTGAGCTTTGTAGCAAATTTTTCCAAGAATTTATTTTATTTAATTATATTAATGATAATTTTTGCAACAAATCTAAAAGCATTTAACCCTTTTTATTACGTAAGTCGTATCGTAGTTAGACCCTTATTATTAAAATAGAAGAAATGTATAAATTTCAATATTCTGTTTACTTCCAACAACATTTTCACATTTTTTCCAAAAACATAAATTGAAACTAGAAAAACGTTATTCTCCTAAAGAAATATTACTTAAAATATTTAGATTACCAAATGAAGAAGGAGTTTAGTCCGAATGTACATATTCCATCCTGTTATCTTGAAGCTAGGCAAATTCTTTTCATATGACGTTTGCTCATTGGTTGTTTATACTTCACACAAAAATTTTCTGTCTTATTGTCTTCTTGTCGAGGACAAATAAAACATCTCTTTCGACTCCCTGAACTTCCCGCAACTCAATATACATATTGCTCGAAACTGTAATATTAAGAGGCGCGTGGGGTCAAATTGACCCAGCCTGCTGAAACGTGACATTTTTAAATAAATGGTGTTGTTTTATAGATTTTTTTACAATTGTAAAAAATTTAGTTATCACAAAAATTACTAAACTGGGGGTTAATTTGCTATTGACGGTTAATAATTTTTAAACTAATGAAAATATGTATAAAATATTGTACACAAATGTGTGAGTCTTCTAAAGAATCCAAAAATTAAATAGTATACAAGGTGCTGTATTTAAAAAAGACAATTGGTATTAGACACCGTTTAATGCATTAACTACATACTATCATGTTAGATTTTTTTTACTTACGCAATTTAAAATTTAAATTGACGTATTTAAGCGTTTTGTTTTATGCCCCATTTTTTAATTATGGAATTTATTTTGTTTGACTGATACACATTGTATTTAATAATATTTATAGACAGTCCTAATCAAGTTAAAGTTTAAATAACATAACACTTGGGCAATGTGACGAAAAGAGACAGTCTAACTAAATACCGGCATGTAAACATTTCGTATTGAATGGTTCATTCTACATCCTTTGTTGTTGCTTTACCGGCAGATATACCTAAGCAATAGCTATTGCTTTTACATTATTATATTTATTGCAGAATTAAACCTTAATACAGTCATACAATAAAAATGTATGCAATATTAGATTAAACTATAGAGAAAGACACAACAACGCAAAAAAGATGCAAATATAATACGTATGCTTATATTTGCCAGTAAGCCAATCAGTTCATCTTCGTCTAATCCACTTGTTCTGCAAGTCTTTGTTTTACCGAGCGATTACAGCGAATTTTTAAAATGCCTTTTGCTAACCAACACGATGTACGAAAAATCATTATAATTGGTTGCCTGTCGATATAATTTTTGTTTTTCTTTACAACTTCCTAAAGCGCACATATGTGCTTCTTTCTTTAATTTTAGCTCACCTGGCATTGCCACATAAAACCATAAGGGTAATTTAAAATTCGGCTGAGAGAATTAGCTCGATCCAGTACCACCGCATTTTTGCAAAGAAGAGCAAGCAATCTTTTTAACGACTTGCGTATAAATAGTATGTAGAAAATGATCCCGTTAACTTTAAATTTAATTTTAATGACGTAACAATGATTTACTACATTTTATTATATTTTAAAAATCCAATTTACTCCTAATGGCGTTGTTTAAAACGTAAATAGTAAAAGAAATATTATTTTTAGATAAAGTAAACTTCCCTTTATTAGCCTTGTAATATGAACTACTGCAGACAAAAAGTAAACAAATATAAAAATGCTTTACTAGTTCTGTTGTTTGTGTTTTCTTTCGACGGTATCGTAACTAATTAGAGATAGATTTCACGTAATAAAAGCAAAGTTTCGATAATATTGATGATTTCTGACACAACACAACAAAATAATAATTTATCGCTTTTGCAAAGAGGTTGTTTTGTTCTTTATGGACTATTCCTTAGTGAGCTTTTAGCACGGTTTCATAACTTTTATTATTATATAGAATTATATTATTAAGCCTATACAGAATACTAATTAAAAAAAATCCCAATTAAGTCGAAAATATTGTAGGAAATGATGAAAAAAAAATTGTAAAAGCTACAGCTCCTAATATTTATGTTAAGAAGTGTGAACTGTGCATGCTACATTTTAATTTCCTTTTTTTAAATTAAGACCTTTATAACTCTTTAACCATTTGTCAAAAAGGCTAGACTAAATTATTCTTTTGTATATAATTAAACGCTCTACATAAAAGCTCTCTTATAGTTTTTCGATAAACCGACGCCCTTTGTTCCAATTATTTGACAAAACTATAAAGTTTATCAAAAAATTTTTAAATTTGTTGTATTTTAATTTTTTTCTTTGGTTAGTTCTGGTTAACTGGTAAAAATTTAAAATATAAAATTTAATAAAATCGTTTGATAGATAGGGGAAAAAATGAAAAATATTATAAATTATATTTGAAAGTTAAATAACTTCAAAACGCGTCGGTATATCGGGTTCAATTTTATACAAAAAATGTTTTGGTCTAGCTTTTTTAAAAAACCATTACAGAGTTATAAAATTTTAATTTAAAAATAATCTTTTTCATGTTAATCATAAAATATGGGAAATAAAAATATATCATTATCATGCGGCACCTCGTACCATTAATATTAAGGGCTATGGCTTTCACCTGATTTTTTTCCTAAGACTATTTTCAGTATAATTTAAAAAAATAGTAGATTTTTTTGGAATTATTCCACTAAACAGGATGTTCTAGAATACGGAGCAATATCTCGGACAAGATATTATAAACTTTTCTTTTAAAGCCCCTCTTTACTAAGATATGTGCTCTCTTGGAACGCTGCTAAAAACAGATTTTTCTTGGATAATTTGGATAGTACTTTGTAAAATAAAATTTATTTTTTAGTGTGACACATATCAGTTATTTGAAGATATGTTCTTTATTGGTTTAGCGAATTCATTTAACGTTTTTTTATAATATCCTCCTACAGCCAAAGTTAAAATTTTAATATTTTAAACCTAAATAATAGTTAACTTTTAATTAATTTATTTCTAATTAATTTTATTTTGACAACGGTGGCAGACTTGTCACCAAAACGTCGATTTTTTAATTTTCTAGTGCCTTGTTTATTTTTATTTTTTAGTTTTTTTGGCGTGTACCGAAATAAATACCATCAATTAAATATTAGTAATGACTCACTAAAATGGTGTTCTCCTAAAATATTTGCATTTATTAGGCACCCTGTATAATACTTAAATAAAAGTAGTATTTTTATATAGCTTATACCCTTAGCTAAAAAAGGATGCTTTTGTTCCATCTCGATAAATTGAAGCGTTTTCGAGAAAAACAATTATTTGCTAAATTTGTTGTGTTTGACATGGGCTCACTCTAAACTTGTGAAGTATTTAGCTTTAATTATAGAAGATTATGAGACCCTTCGCAGCGCTACAAGATTTTTTTATTGTAAAATTTACATGGAAATAACGTAATGTTTGTAGAAGTTTCCACTATTTAAAGAAGTCCAAAATAATACGCACATAAAAAAATTATTCCAAGTAGTTAAAGGGTCCATATCTCTATTTTCAGGGGCCTAAAAACAAAAATATATAAGAACTTCTGATAATATTTTTGTGTGCTCCATATGAACCTGGAAGACTGCCCACATATCAGTGAGTGAATTTAAAAGTCTGACTGATATAGAAGATAATTTATAGTTTCTAGAGCTCATGCTTTTAATGAACACAAATGATAAGTTTTCATTCCAGCAAAAAACTTCATTCAATGAAGAATTTTCAAGAGTTTAAAAAAATCTAAATATAGTAAGTTAGCAGATAAACGTATCTCGGTTGGTAACATATTATTAATATAGATAATCAGAGATAATGTTACAAAGGACGTCACCTTGATGGGCATCTACTTTTTTAAAACCACTCACTATACCAGCAAAAACTAACTCTTAAATAAAAATTTTAAAACACGGACATCCAACATTCTTTAAACAATCGAAAATATGTAATTTTTAAAATTCAACAACATTAACTGCCATTTATACAGATTTCTATAAGAAATTTGAATAGGTCGATTACCCTGAATATGTTAGTACCTACCACCAGTACTTAGCATATGAATATTTTGTATTGCAAAACAATGACCGATTTTAAGAAAACGTTCTGTAATGTAACTGTTTATCGTGCTTGTTTTTATTCACGAATTTATCATAAAATTACAATACGACGCCTGAATTAATAGTGGTCTTTAAACGTTCATTCTCGAGAATAAGGATAAGTGGGTTGTATTATTTGAGATAGTCAATAAAAGCCTTATATTCTCCTTTAATTATATCGAATCATTTTAAAACTAAGCTTTTAATTATCAATTATTTATTTGCCGTATAATTTATTTAACGTTAACCAGCAGTAATGTACGCATATTATGAAGATTCTCTCTCCCTTCTTAAACTTTTCCTTCTAACTATAGACTTGTTTCACTACTCTTAGTTCCTTGTAAAGAAATAAATACATAGTTTTTAGTAGTATTCTTGGTATCAATCTACAATAACAACTAACTCTCTTAAGTTTTTAGATGAATCCCAGGAAGCTTTGACCGAGTCTGGCATAATGCGCTTCTTAACTATGCTTTTCCAATCCAACGTTTTTCTTGGCTTATAAGTTTTATTTTTTATCATCGTATATTAGTTAGCATAAACACAAAAATTTCGGATTATTTTTTTAAGCCAAAAAGTATTTCCAATCTGTATATTTTGTATGTATCCTATATCAGGCATTCTTTGTGTAGGGAATAGCTTTACTCACAGCTCACCAGTATTCTTAATTCCATTCTGAGATGAGCTATTTGCCCTAATTAATGATCCATAACTAACCAACTAACTAACTAACACCATAAAGAGAAGCTTTGTCCTTGGGCGTGTCTGAAAACACAATCACATTTTCTTAACAACACTTTTTTAGGTGTTTTTTCTTTCACTTTTTCATTGGTATTTCTACGAATTTAAAGAGATAAATACTTGCAGGTTTTTTTTGCAAAGGTCTAAGGATGAAGTTTATTATAAGACTTGACTCAAAAGAGTGTTTAATTGTTTTCAACATACAGTAGAGATATTAAAAGTCCTTCCCCCTCTACCCTTTGAATGGGACAAATTTGTGTGAAAGGGTGTCACTTTTTGTCATAAAAATAATTTTGGTCAGGTTGTCTAGTGCCAAGGGCCACATGCAACTTTTTTTAATTGAAAAGGGGGATCAAGTATCTCGTTTTAAAGGCGCTTTAATACTATATGCATTACCGTATAATTTTTAAAAATCAGACCAGTCGTTTTAGAGTTCCAGGCCAATGAAGTTTACCTCTAATTTGTACATACAGTGCGGTTTTTAAAAGTTCTCTTTCCTTTAACTTTTGATAGGTTAAGATACCGAGATCGGCTAAAATTTTGATATGAGGATGTCACTTAGGCTACTCCTTGGCAAAAACATAATTTCGGTCACGTGACATACTGCCACTAGCAACAATTTTTTTTAATGGAAAGAGGGATCACGTGACACCTTGTTTGACAGGCATTTTGATTCTCTACTCACGACACTTTGTTTTTGAAAATCGGTTCAGCCGCTCCTAACTTACAAGCTATTGCTCTTAAAACCATATTGTTTGTACGGTATTTAAGCCAACTTTTAATATCCTTATTGTATATCACCTTTGTCCAAATACTACCATAACACAAACATTAAGTTTTTTCCAGCAGAATGTTGGAAACATGTTGGCAACAATCGTAAAACGCAGAAATTGTTAAAAAACATTAGTTAGAAATGTTGGCAACAGTTTTCTGCTGGAACGAAAAATAAACAAGGCGTGCATACTGCTTATACGTCAATACAAAAATGATATGTTTAAAATTTGTCAGTAATGTTTGAAGAAAGTTTGCAAACTTTTTAACAAACAGCTTCCAACATCTTAAAAGTACTGCTGGAACAACAAACAATTGTATAATTTTCTCTCTCTCTCTATTTTTTTCTTGGTTTTGGTCCCTCCAGGTCCAATCCACCAATCTGCTTCTTCCGGACTATGCTTTCCGGGGCTTCGTCGGCGGAAAATCTGGATAATCGAGCTCGTAGCTCCCAGAAATTCCAATAGAAAACAAAAATAATTCAACAATCGATGCAATGCATAAATTGTCAGCTGTCAAGCCAAGATCTGCTACTGGTGTTACGTATAACCTTCATTTTCACTACTGACAGTTCCCATGGCACGCCCGTCTATTTTCCGCCATTTGAGAAATACCTCGTGTTCACCACCAAACAGGATACCATCAGCTTATAGAAATCTTCGCTCACAGCGCTTAGATCCATAAGAAAGATGCCGTCAATTTAGCGTGAATCTTTCCTTGATCCCCGAAGGTAAAAACGTGCGTACGACACCTGTAGCCGCCACTCCGGGAAGAACTATGTAGTCCTCTACGGACGTCCGCACTGTCCGGAGGTCAAACAAAGAGGTTTGTGTAATGTTAGGAACATGGCACTGCTGAACGACAAATTTGAGGTGCGCAGAATCCGAACGGTTGCAAAGATTTCTGACAGCCTGCTGGAACAAACCTATTATTACACTTGCTGAGAATTTACGTTATTTGAAGAATACCCCAAGAAATTACAATAGGTTGGACTATAGAATAAATGTCTTCGAATACGGATTAGGAGAAATATTTAAAATTCGCATAGGCTACTCGCTTTGTGCCGTGTTTCTCACATAAAAATGAACTTTACCTAGCAGACGTGATTTTGTATCCATTTGTTCTTACTGCATACATTTTATTGTCTTTTATTTTGTCCTTGTATTGTCTTACTTTTTATTGTCTTTTTTCACCACAGCGGTATGATTCATTAACTTTATCAATAGACAGTGACCGCAAAAAAGTTGGGCACAAACGCACAAATTATAATTTTGGTATTTTCTTTTACATCTAAGTTTTTTTATCTTTTGACATTCCACGAAGGCATATGCCTAAATACCAGAGTACCGTGGGTGTCGGGTTATTAGATGTTTAACCCATCGTTCCCCTGTTCCGTCAACATTGTCCAAGCACTGAAACATGCAGTTATGCATTTCACAGCACCTTTTAGACAACGCGGTAGTGCCTCCACGGTCGGGTTTTTTAATTACTACTACCTAAATATGTCTCCTCCGCTGGGAATCGAACCGGCGACCTCTGGCTTCGAAGATCAAAGCTCTGTCCACTGCGCCACGGAGAAGACAAGTAGAGAATTTAATATTTTGCAAGTACTTAAACTTGCTCTTCTAAAAGCTATGTAGATATGTAGAAAAAAATTAAACCATACCTTATCATTTTTAAAGTACTACTAAAAAGCAATGAAATACACAACCTTGTTTGTGATTACCCAAATTTCTCAACCTTTCTGGGGGTAATTATCCGCTTTTACCCCCCCGCCTTTATCCCTCTTCCCTTATTTACGACAGTAGTACCACATTTGTTTTAAAGCTAAGTCGTGTTAAAAGTACCATTGAAAAATCTACAATATGGTTTAAAAAGCTATGGTTGCTTACAATGTCTTTCCTCACACAAAACAATTTCAGTTCTTGAAATAAAAATGAAGTGGACTAAAATTTGCCTGGTTCCTTAAAACGTTTACTTATCTGGTTAAATAAGTGTCTAAGTTACCACAAAATAAAAAGATCCAAAAATTTAAAGCAATGTCAAGCATTCTTGGTTGTCTATAGACTTCCATGAAATGGAAACAAAATTTGCCAGACTCGTTCCCTTATAACACAAGGTATTTTAATGGGACAACTTTCATTGTTACTTATTCTTAAAATGGGAATTTGGTGTTAAAAAATATACAGGGAGTTTTAGGCGCATTAGGTTTTACCGCAACGGTAAGAAATGACGTTATATTATTTAAGTAGAGTAAAGTACCATGATTTCGGATAGTTGCCTAATATCGAAAAGTGATGATTCTTAAAAATCGGTAATGTGATAATGAAAAACCGATCTGCAGTTCAATGAGGCACTAAATTCAAGCCACGGAATAATATTTTAATGCTAATAATAAAACATACAGAGCCGTGGAGTTACGTTTTTAAACTGTGAAACTTCGAGTATTACAAGTGCTAATTGGTGATGCAGTTTTTATTTTAAATAATTCTACAATATATTTACTCTAATTTATTGCATGCAAAAAAGTAGGTAATAATAACGTTTCTTTGTCTTATGAACTAAACATTAATGAAAGGACAATTTGCCTAATATCGGATAGTTATCTTTATTTTAACTATTCATACAACGTTTCGGGCAGTCCTATCTCTGTCCATTTTTAAGTGTGTGAATTGTTAAAATAAAAGCAATGGAAGTCCAAAATTCTTTTATTATCAAATCGGATAGTTACATGGAATATTCGATATTAAGACCAAATATTTCTTATTTAGCTTTATTTAGAAAATCACCATATTTAAGTATCCAAGGCATTATTAACAATTAAATTTTATATTTTTTTGTGTTTCTGGCTCTATGGCTCATTTTATAGAGTTATTCTTATATCGAATAACCTATTCGATATTAGGTCTCGTTCCAGCAGGCTGTCAGAAATGTTTGCAACCGTTTGGATTCTGCCCACGCCAAATTTGCCGTTCCAGCAGTGCCATGTGTGTAACATTATACAATTGTTTGTTGTTCCACAAGTAGTTTTAATATATTGGAAACTGTTTGAAAAGTTTGCAAACTTTCTTCAAACATTACTGACAAACTTTTAACATAACCTTTTTTATATTGACGTATAAGTGGTATGCACGCCTTGTTTATTTTTCGTTTCAGCAGAAAACTGTTGCTAACATTTCTGACTAATGTTTGTAACAATTTCTGCATTTTACGAGTGTTGCTAACATGTTTCCAACATTCTGCTGGAACAAAACTATTAGGAATAGGTTTTTTGTCAGCTAAAATTGTCCATTTTCTTAAAATTCCTATTTTAATTAATAAACATGCAAAACGGTTTATTTCTATTTCATATATGGTTATGTAAAACCTATAGTACAAATAATTTTCATTGTTATAAGAACATCACAAATTTATTTAAAAAATTAAGTTAATATTAGGCTTAATAAAAAAATCCGATATTAGGGACTTGGAATTAACGATACAGGAAATACTTTTAATAAAATTTTAAAAATAAAATTATATTTTTTTAAATTTTAACAGATACCTATTGGCTTGATTAAAATATTGGTTTATTGTAGCATTCTTATTTAAACATAAGTTATTTACGGTTATTTTAATAACTAAATATACATACTGTCCACGGATAGGGTTTTCAAAAAGTAATTTTAATAAACAATACTCAATTTTTTTTAAATATTATCCAACTTGCAGGAAAAGCGATGTATTTCCAGACGACGATGGAGTTTGCTAAATTAGGGTTTAGCCGATTCCAGCAACCAGAGTCCAGAAATGTGCTTTTTAACTAGTTGCAGGTAAGTACCATTTTTTCTTCGATCAAAATAGTTTTGTAATTTATATTTTAGATAGCATATAATACTATTTTTACTTACCTTTTATTTATTTTTAAATGCCAATAATTTTTTATTAGCATTAGAGGTTAAAATACAGACCTTATCAATACCTTAAGTTCTTTAACAGGGGTACTAACAGGTTTCAAAAAACTATTTTTGATGTTAATGGGGGTAATACCACAAGTGTGGTTCTGTAATAACATAAAGTGTTTTTAAAACTGCGCGAGTTTATTTTTTTCGTTGTTTTAAAGTACAAATTGCCCGACTCCGAAGAAAAAGGCAATGTTTTAAATATCGAAAAAATAAACGAATGCAGTTATTAAAGAAAAACAAGTTTTTTTTCTGAAATTTCTGGTTAATTTTTAAGGCACGTATGGTATTTTCGAGGAAATTTTAGCAATGAAAAAAAACGAATAAAAATTTATTATAAATAATTTTAGGTACTTATGATATTATATTCGATAAAACTTAGTAAAAGGATTAAAACAAACTATTGTTTTGTCAAGTAGTACCTTTAATAGTTTGCCTTTCTAGTCTTGTCGAATATCATTTCAAAAGAAAAACTTTTTTGTTTAATTTAAATTTGTTGTTTTGTGAAATGGAGTTTTTAATGTTTTTATTAATTTTTCGTTTCTTAATTAAAGCAGATTGACTCATTATAAAAAAACAACCCAAGTTAAAACTTTCAAAGTGTTGTTAAAACCGCGTTAAGTTAACTTTAGGTGGCCCCTTGCAATGGGTGCAATTTATTTCTTTTGGTTCTGTAAGAGTCACTTTTTCGCATTAGTTCCAAAAGTACTTACTACTACAATACGTAAAATGGGATTGTCACTCTACTATGGGTTTATCACCTATTAATTCGGAGGTAAATAAATTTCTCTTGGGTAATTTTTATACATGAATAAAATTTCTAAAAATAGGTATTTATTTTAAATTGAATAAATAAAAAACTACATGTGTCCTTTTAATAATTACCTGAATATCTGGTTTAGATGACCCTCTATTTCCGAAACTAATAAAGTAAGTAATATAATAAATGTGATATTTTCCTTTAAGTTCTTTTAGAGATCTTTATAATGGTGATTTAAGAATTGACTTTATATTCTAGTATGATAAAGTAGTCGTCAACAGCAGTGCTACAAGTTTCTCCGTTTCCATTTAATTTTTTCTCAAGATGGCGCCCAGAAGCCATGTTGAAGTTTTCATCTGTCACTCTAAAATATATTTTTTACGCATTAATTTTATTCCCTTGAGCTTTAATTTTCTAATTTAATATGTTTAAAATAGAAAGAAAAAGGACATTAAAGAAATGGACTGTATAATAACAAGATAATAAAATAATGTGATATCTACAAGTGTGGTTGTGGAAAAACTCTTTTAAATTTTAAGTAAAACTGCACATTGCGAATGCAGTGTTAGTGTGACTTTTTATCTTGTTTCCGAGAGGTGTCGATAGAACGTAAAAAGATATCAAGTTAACTTGACCGAAAAGGACCATGGGACATAAAAGATCGATTTAAACATAATGGTCACTTTGGCGACACGCGCACGTGACTGGCATCGAGATCAAAGTTGGCCGTGCCCGCTGTTGCGATCATGTACTTTTTATTTTTGCTTAAAAGGATTTTTCTTTTAGTTATATTTGAGATGCAGTTTCAGAAAAGCGAGTCGAGTTACTCGGTGTTGAGAAATTGCATTAAATATTAAATTTCTATATGTTATATAAAAAAAAATAATGGTAACCATTATATTTTGATATTGTGGTTTAATCCGCTATTTTTTATTATACAGGGCTTTTTTAAATAAGTACTTTCCTTTTAATATTGTATAAAATGCGAGGAAATAATAACATTTTTCAAATAAATTTATGTCCGAAAATGCTTTCTCTCCGAGAGACAGGGTGTTAAAGTTTAAAGAAAAAGTGCCATTTTTGCCATAACTTTCCTACCACTCTGAATATTTTTACAAATTTTGGTACACTTGTTTTGACCATAACATTACATTAATTCCTGTAGAGGTTTAATAAAAGAACAATAATGGCATTTTTGAAATACTCATTTACTTTGGGGTTAGTTTGGTCTCGTGATATTTTTTCGTACGACGAACGGTCTGATCATGGATTTGTGTTTTGGATATAAAAATACCCGGAAACACGCCTGTCTGGATAAACATTTTTTCTTGGAAAAATAGAAGATGAAGATTCTTTAGAAAAAAACATTGTGCTATGTGTACATGCCCACGTCTTTTAACTAACATCAAAATATACCTATAATCAAAATTTACCCAAAAATTTAAAATAAAAAATACCGAAATGAAAACAACAAACAAACAAAAATTGTCTGAACATGCCACTACTTTACAAAAAGTAATGTATTTGACCCTGATATGTGTTTTATGATTCCTGTTGTATTTTTTCTGCCTAAGCACGAATCTTTAGTCAGTTTTGCTTTATTATTCTTCAGAAAATTACAGAATATAACCGTCAAAATTATATTTTCCTGGATTTTTGTCGTTTTATTAATTTAAGGAAAAAAATTGTTTTCTAATAAAAGTTGTGCATGATCCAAAACTAAAAGGCAACTACCAGATAGTAAATTTTATCATTTACGAGGTTTGGTCAAAAATGTAATACATGTTAAGGACCAAAGTACCTGTATTTTGCTATATCGAAAACTAAATAAATATAAAAGATAAAATTAAAATTACCTTTTACTTATGTAATTTTGTTTATTTCTAAAAAAAACTTTTTTACTGTAATTAAAAAATAATTTTGTATATTGGTACATTTATTTTATTATTTAATAATTCTTGCCCTAAGGGACAAAAACAGAAACCCACTAGAGTATAACTAAAAGTAAATTAGGATATGATATAAAATCTTATTTTCTTAACAGTATATTTAAAAACTTAATGTAAAAGTGTCTTATAAAATTTGGAATCAATAAATAAATTGCACCAGTGTACAAACTTAAATTTTTACTCTCATATATCACAATCAGAAAAAGAAAACTTGTAAATAAACGAAATTGTACATTTAAAAACTAAATTCTTAAGTTTGCGTTACATATAACAATTTTGGATATTAGCAAAGATAATTTAGTGAAACTATAATTGGGTTTGATATTAACTAAAATACAGGTAAATACCTCGGTAAATACATACTTTACTCCTAAGCAAAGATTACATTTTTGGCCAAACCTCGTACATGACTGATACAATTTGATATCTGAAAGTTGGCTTTTAGATTTTGGACGATGCAAAACCTTTTATAAAGAACAGCTTAATTTAGTAATATAATAATAAAAATTTCTCTTATGACGTCAACTTACGTAGATACACTGTAGTATAAAAAGGTTGAAAAAAAGTTATTTTAAAACAATATGTTTTTTGTTCAATCAGCTTTATTAAAATAATTACCTTAAACAAAAGGTATACTTCTGATTTAAATATCCAATTTTAAAAACGATAATTCCTAATTAATATTTTTACCTCGTATTAGTGGACTCGCGGCCGCCGCTGAAGTTTATGTAAAGTTTTTTTCAGAATGGATCTTTATGGTTATTGAAGTTGGAAATAGAATTTTAATTTCTTTTCGGCACAACTTTGGGCAACAAGTTTTAGGCCATATATTTGGGGAATATTGTTTAAGGGACAGTTTTATTTGAATAGTATTACATTTTGTATTATGATTGGTTAGTGTCAAGTATACTGTTTTTTTAATTTACCATTAAAAAATATATTCGAACAAAGAGGGTGGACGTTTTTGCAGTGTTTTTATCTTTTGTTATACTATAACAATATAATTTTTCCTAAGGTAAAGGGTGTACAATAAGATAATTTTTTGATTTATTGCTAATGTCTCCTATAATTTAACTTAATTATGTCTGATTAGAATAAGATGCTAATACTTAAGGTTATGACCCTTTGGGTGACTTTAAAAAGAAAAGATTAAATAAACTTATGCTCTAAATGACTTAGCTTTAGAGATAAGTTTCAATTTAATTGTTCAGGGTTACCTCCTACCTCAAACTAACACAAAACGTTAAAACGTTTAAATAGAAAAAGGAGATCTAATAATACCTCATCCTAAAGGGTTTTTAATTCCACCCTCTTTATTTTTTCCTTTTTTTTATACACGATTTAGTAGCTTCCCATAAAATTCACCCCTAAACCTGGGTATTCCTAGCCTGTAAGTCCCACCTATAGGTTTTAATTTTATTTTTTTAAATTAAAATAAAATTTGTAATGTAAGAAAAGACTCTTTGCTATATTTTTTGTCAAAAAGTTTTCGGTTTTCACATTTATGCCGATCTAGATTTAAAAAAATTGCTGTACTCAAAATTTTCTATTTAAATAAGTTAACATATAGCGGATATCTTATTTAGAATTAAAAAAATAAAGAAGGCGAATAGTACAGTCGGTCAGGACCCACCACAGGTTGTAGAGCCATGGAGTAAGTAAGTAAGGGATACCCTGTAATTTGGGTAAATTTTCTCGGAAACTACCTAACTAATTTTAAAAAACTAAAAACTTTAAAGAGAGAATTTCAGGACGTTCCATGGTAAAACACTTTTCTTGTAATATTTTTCAATTTTGAAATAAAGGTACTCTTAAAAGTCCTTTATATAAAGGATTTTTTAATAGATAGTTCTTGCGGTGCTAAAATTCGAAATATTTGCTATCGAAAATCGCACATTTAACACGTATTAGGGAATATGTGTTAAATATACGATTTTTGATTGTTAAACATAGCATCGCAAGAAATATTTAAAAATCCTTCATAGCTCGACTGTAGTTAGGATGAGCATTTAATTTAAAAACAACCATTATTTTCTTACTGAAAATTAATATTTTAAGATATAACAAAGTATATTTAAAAAAGCATAAGCAAGCGGTATTCGTTTTTGTTGTTACATAATTGCTAAAAAGAAGTTATAACACTTAATTTTTAAAAGAAAAAATGCCTTTATATGGGCCAGGATTAGGCAGGTTAACGGATTTTTTTTTTCGGAAAAACGAAGCAGGCTACGTAAAAATATAAAGACACAAATTTAATTAAAATCAAATAATGCAAATTTAAGATATTATTAAAAACACGATTTTATTTTTAAAGTTTAACACCCTGTATCTTAGAAACAAAACATTTCCGGACCTATGTTTATATGACCTTTATTTCATAAAATTGGCTTAAGGATACATCATAAAATTTTTTAGCTGCAATTAGAAAAGACCATATACAGGGTCTTTTCTAATTGCGGTTAGTAAGTAATAATACCAATTGAAGTAAAATAAGTTAATATACTAATTTTTCTTTGAGATGTGTGATATAATTTCTGTATATTATTCAGGAACCTGTTACTCAAAATTTAATACTTGAAGCTACATCACTATAATATAGTATTAAAATTACCATTGTATTTGTGTTTTTTAGATACTCGTGTCTGTAATTCGAATTAATTTATCTTTGGTGGTCACTTTTTACATTTTTTATGTTGTCATTTCCATATTATACAGCTTAAAGTATCTTCTTACAATGGTGTTGTACTCTCAAGACGTTGAATCAATTATTCAGTCGTTTTCGGGTAAAAATATTTGAGAATGGGATACTAAACGCTATTAATTCTCGATTGTTTAACAGCAATTGAGGTTTAATAGTCTTTTTATGATAATTTCGGCAATTATTAAAGTAAATTTGGAAAATAACCGTACAGGATCAAATAGCTACTTAGGTTATATTCGGATTTTTAGAATGCTTTAGCTGTTAAAAATTAGACAATTACCTCAACGTCTATACAGGGTGATAATTTTTAAGTCGGCACTATTGCCAACTTTCTAATTATTGGGAATACCAAGTAGGTTAAATTAGCATCATAGTAGTAGCATTAAATTCCGCTGATTAATGTGCTGCCAACAGAAAAACAATTGAACATTGCGGTTTCGGGTTATTTAAAAATATATACTTTTTTAAAATTAAACATTCTGTTTATATCACCATTTAAAAGATCTATTCAAGTGCTTTAAAAAAGTCCTCACAAGTTTTATCCAATTTTTAATAATTTTGAAAATATGGCAATCCTCAAGAATTTTATAGTAAACTGGACCTATCAAAGAGCTTTAAAATAAGTGCTTAGGTGTTTTATCCAATATTTAATAGTTTTAGAAATATGGCCATTCTCAGGAATTTAATACATATTTCAGCACCATTAAATAGATATTTTAAAGAGTTTTAAAAAAATACCACATTTAATATGTCTTATATATCTTTTAAAGTTTTGGAAATATGGCCATTAAAATCTGAAAAATAGTAGATAATAATTTTATCTTTGACATAAACTTAGTGCTATAGCTTGGAGCTGTAGAGATAATAAAAATTTAACATAATTTTCAGATTTGGATGGCCATATTTTCAAAACTATAAGAGATATACATATCATATGTAGTCTATAATATACAGGGTGTTTCATTTAAAAAAGTTTATTTTTTACAACTTGAAAAAGCGATGATCAATTGTTTTGCTGTTGGCAGCACGTTAATCAGCGGAAAAAATGCTACTACTTTGCTACTTTACCCGACTTTGTATCTCCAATAGTAAGGAAGTTAGTGCCGTCTTAAAAATAATCACCCTGTATTTATACATTTAGGTACCTAAAATATACAGTGTATTCCTGTATAGACTTTACTTAACCTGTAATTTTTTTTATTTTTAATATTTCAAAAAAATATATATATATATATATATATATATACAGTGTGTCCCAGGATAGGTGTTACAAGAGGACAAATGAACCAAACATTTTTGAACTTTAAAACGAAGGAAAACTGGTCACATGTAAAATATTCTAAAACTAAAAATACAATATGTTACTCAAATTGGTAATATACAGTGCAAGTTATAACTAAAAATATGAAAAATTACCAAGAGTAAAGTACCTTTATTTTTAAAAGAGGACAAAATTGTAGAAGTAAATGTTGTAGGATATTTAATTCTATGTCAAAATTTAAAGTTAAATAATTAAAATAATAAAAAGAAATGTGATTTTTTACATTACACATTAACACTTTCTAAAATACTTGATTAAGGCAGCGAATTTTAATTTCAAACTTTAATAGAAAATTCAATTCTTTGCAACATTTTTACTTTTACAATTTAACAGTTCAAATATCAGTTATACAACGTGTCCAAGATAAGGAGGGCCAGTATGGGCATCTTGGAAATGGTAAGAGATACGAAGTCGGTTAAATGAGAACAAAGTTGAGGTTTTATGTGCCTAATAATATGCTGTTTAAAAAGTTTTAAAATTCCAAGTATTTCCGGAGATATCAGAAAACAACCCGAAAAATTAGAAATTTGGTTTATTTAAAACCGGAATTAAAAATAAATTGCACTTTTGCATTACCACTTTTTCTGCTCTATCTAACGGTGGTATTTTATTTAAACTGCAACGTTTCGTTTTCGTAGGACCATCAACTTTAATTTTTAAATACGGTCCTGATATTCTAATATAAAAATTTAAAAGCTTATTTTAATACAGTTCAATCCCAATACGGGCCTATATTTTTAAAAATTTAATAAAAATAATTTACTTTTAAATTTTAAATTATTAAATTACTTTAAAAACCAAGCAGAACTTTTAAAGCCAAATTTATTTCAAATTTACATTATGGTTCAACCGTAATACGGCCCTGTATTTTTCAGAATTTGGTAAAAACTCTTCATTTTAAAATAATATATAAGTTTGACAAAAAATAATTACCTACTTAAAAATCCACAAGTAATAAATGATCAAATGATTCACTTATAAAATTAAAACTTAAATCTAACAATTTTTATACGCTTTTTACTATTTAAGTTAATCTAACAACGAGCAAAACATCTTTGATAATTTTTAACTGTAATTTATCTAAAATATCAGAAAAGTCTTAAAAAGCAAATAATTAAATTGGAAGTAGATAATTTCTTTTTCATAAAATTGATGGTATGATGGTAAGATCCTAAATCTGAGCAAATGCAAAACAATTTAGAGGGATTTTGCATGATTCCGCGAAAATTAATGATTATACCGTCATATCATCAATGTTAGGACCTATTAATAACTTAAAGATTTTTTCCTAAGGCTTTTCTGATATTTAAGATAAATTACCGTTAAAAATTATTAAATATGTTTTGCTTGTTGTTAGCTTTACCTGAGTGGAAAAAGCTAAAACAAGTTCCGCATAACAATTGTTATTTTATAAGTAAATCATTTAATAATTTATAATTTCTGTATTTTTAAGTTATTATTACTTACTTAACCAATGTATTAGTTTAAAATGTAGTACCTACTTACTAATTTTTTGAATTCTAAGAAATACAGGGCTGTATTACGGTTAAACCATAAGGTGAATTTGAAATAAAATTGGCATTGAAATTTCAATATTTAAATAACGGGACCGTATTTAAAAATCTAAGTTAGTGATGTTGAGGAGTTTTTGTTGAGTTCTGCTTGGTTTATTAACTAAGGTAAGGTATTAACTTAAAATGGAGAGGTAATTATTTTTATAAAAATTTTAATTTAAAAAATACAGGTCCGTATTAGGATTAAACCTTAATGTGTGATACATCATTAAATTTGTATTAAAATAGGCTTTTAAATTATCATATTAGATTATCAGTACCGTATTTAAAAAAATTAAGTTAATGATGGTCCTACGAAAACGAAACGTCGCAGTTTAAATAAAATACCACTATTAGATAGAGCAGAAGAACTGGAAATGCAAAAGTAGAATTTATTTTTAAATCTGATTTTAAATAAGACCAAAAAAAAATAAAACAAATATCTAATTTTTCGTTTTTTCCGGATATCTCCTGAAATATTCGGAATTTTAAAACTATTTAAACGGTAAAGTATTAGGTACATAAAACCTTAACTTTGTTCTCATTTAACCGACTTTGTAACTCTTACCATTTCTAAGATGCCCATACTGGCCTCCTTATCTTGGACACGTTGTATTTTTTTACGACCTATTTAAATAACATGAAAAAGTAATAAAAATTTAACTTCTTGATAAATAAATCGTTAACTTTTGGGTTACCATTTACTTACATATTTTAACTTTACTTGATATTGTAGATATGCATATAAAAAGTAAAATAAATTATTTATAAAAAAAAAACATTTATTTTATATAACAGATTTCTTCAAATAATGATAAACGTTAAGAAAAAAAATCTAGGAATTTATTAATTTTTTTATGCTTTTGAATTATACAGAATCAGCTAAATAACATAACACATAGGCAATGTGAGGAAAAGAAACAATCTAATGCTGCGTCCAGACTTGCAACAATTCACCGAGCCAAATGGCGTGTCACATAGCGCGGACGTGGACATGGACGAAATTTACGTCGTTCCTAGGGCTTGGCGAATGATTCCGCAGTAATTCAAAGCTTGTCGGTTTTTTGCATCAAAGGAGCGCACAAATAGGTTGGTTTGTTTGGATAGATGTTTGGCGAATTGTTGCAAGTCTGAACACAGCTTAACGTGAATCCCTGCATGTAAACAGTTCTGATTAGATTAGTTACATACATCCTTTTTTGTTGCTTTAATGGCCGATATTTCAATACTTGTTTGCTTAACCAGTATAAGGATTAAAAAAATACATTTCTTTTATTTATTTTTTTCATTAATAAAATACCTATAAAATATGTGTGTTAGATCTTTTACAGCCCGGCGATAATCAACAAAAAAAAACCTTTTTGCAAGCCAAGGATTATTGATTTGGCAAACAGCTCTTCTATAAATGGTATCAATTCTTCATTAACTAAGGACTATTTTAAAAATTCTGTTGTTTTATTTAAAAAAAAGTGGACTTCCGCGGTGGTCCCATTAAAAACAAGGCAGCATCTGATAATGGGATCCTGCGGAAATCGAGAGAAATCCCCAAACTTTAAAGGCACGTACATGTATTTTATTCCCCCACTTCGTTATTATAGTAGCAGTTAAGCGTTGTCAGTATTTAGAGTTGCATAAGTTTAAGTACTTAGATCATATACCTAGTAAAGGCAACATTGCTGCTCTGCGAGAACAGCTTACGTGAGAGAAAAAGGTACTAGTAGTTTTTTTATTGTATGTTTACCGAATTAATGTTAAGTATACAGGGTGTCCCACCAGGAACTGCCGCGATCGATTTCTCGAAAGTACGCTTTGGAAAATTTTAACAATTTGGTAACATTATAAAGTCAGTGTGGGACATCCAACTAAAATATTTGGACAGCTCTACCAGTTTCGGCTATACTGGTTTTCAAAATTTTCCAAACCGTTCTTTTTGAGAAATCGATCGCGGCTGTTCCCGGTGGGACACCCTGTAGTAAACGAACAAGAGAAAAGTTAATATTAAATCAAATTTAAGCTGCTTTTAAACAAAATTTAAATAAAACTTACTAATAATCCAAAGAGGTATAAATAAAAAAATATAAAAAAAATAAATAAAGTCGGTTACATAATAACATAGGTGCACACTACATAATTTTTTTATACTTTAATAACAGATAATATTACCCGACTTAGTTTTTGTTTAATTTATTTATTAGTTTTAGCTTTTTACTAAGTTTTATTTATTTTTAAAGTAGGTTTTTATGTTTATTTGTACCTATTTTAAATGTATTGAATATTTATTAAAACCAATAGCAATTATGCAGTTACATTAAGATTGTTTTATTAAAATGTATACAATGGCTAATGAATGATTTGACAAATAGGTTTGTATGAATTCTAACTGGTTCTGCTTCTTTCTAGCCTCAAGTCCATTTACTTTAATAATGTTTTCGTAACTATAGTAACCTACCTTTCAAGTTTCCAATCTGAAAAAATTAAGCCAGAGGAATCCAATAAAGGAATAATTTCCACAGCAACCCATGATCCTATATATGAAATGACAGTTACTGGCACTTTATTATCCCGACGCATTTATTTTAACGAAGAGAAAAGTAGTAACACACCTGTAAACGCCTGGATCGGTTCGGCTTTACTTTTGCCTTAAGAAAGTCCGTTAGACTATTTAAATCTATAGAGGAGTAATAGGTTTTGTTTTATGATAGTCTGTCTTGATGTCAGTTGCTGTATAATATACACATTTGTTTGACTTTAATGTGCTAAATACTAGCAGGTAGCGACTTGACAAAGCACGAAAACATTAAATTTTATTTTAGTTCTCCCCTGTCCGAGGAGATACGATCCAGGTAAACGATAAAAACATAGTATTGCCACAAATTAGTTGGCGTAATTTTTGGTAATACATTTAAGACAAAGCGGTTTCAGATGATTTTTATAGTGTAAGTGCTACAAATTAAAAATACAATCTTAAAAATTTAGAGTTTAACAACAAATCTTGGGAAAACACTAATAACAATAGAGTCAACACATAATTGGCCTATTCAAAAATATCTAACGAAAATAAGTGTGTAAGCTTATCTTATTAAATTTTACTTATCAGAACTAACCGACATTTCGAAAACCCGTCTAAATTCCAACTTAATGTTTGAAAAATATTGTTACTTTTAGAAATAAATTTTGATATCATTTTTATTTCTACACAAAAAAATATTCTTAGTCATTAAGTAAGGGTACGTCGTAACAATCAAATCCGATTAAACGATTTGTATTGAACCTAATAGTGTGCTTTTCGTCCTAGATTTTATCGGATGCATATAATCCAGTTCTAATTCTTTTTAATTTGACAAAGAAAATGATATACCATGACAAAGAGAGCAAACAAATAAAAAGAAACTTCTAACTTTACTTTTGTGATATTTTCTAATTAATTTTATTTAATTAAAGCAAAGCAAACGACTAAATAAACACTATCACAATATTTTAGTAATATTTAAGGTTATTTTAATTCCCATTTTTTCTCATACTTATCAGCTGTTTTACTTAACTGTCATTTTTGTAACCTTTTCCAAAACCGTGAATATCGTACAAATAGAGCCAACGATCGCATTGAACTGAATTCAAATAGCATGAAAAACATGATTTACTTATGGCGTTCATTTCAAACTTTTACCTAATTTAAAAAAAAATTGTCGGATTAAGTTTTATCCAATAGGTTAAACCAGATTCAGTATAACGATGTTCACGTACTCTATCATGCCACGTTGGTCCATTAAACTCTAAAAGTTTTAATGATCAAACATTGTGAGGATATGATATTCGCTATATCAGTTAAAAGCCATGGGGAGTTATATAAAATTAATAAGAAACATGCATTAATTTTCATAAGTTTATCATAAAAAACATGTAAGAAGAAATTAAATTGGGTTTTGAGAATCATATTAAATAAATGAAGGTGGATGCCTGGTGTCTTTATTATGTTTTGGTTCATTTCTCTCATGCCTTTTGTTACTGAGAACTAAATTAAGGTCTAATAACAATACCCATATTTTTGATAATTTGCATTGTAACTCTTTCTATAAAGAAAGCGTTATTTTTTTATTAATGACTGTCGGTCAGAATATACAGGGTGTAATTTATTTGATGGGTGAAAATACAGGGTATGATTCCTTAGCTTATTTTAGGAAGAAAAGTTCATATAAACCTATGTCCTAAACCTCTTAACTTTTGAGATACAGAGTGTTAAAATTTAAAAAATATTTATATATTTTTTAATATTCTAACTATTCTTCACCCAATTTTGTTTTAATTTGGCAATATTAATAATGACATAAAGGTATTAATTTGTTACTACCTTTATTACATTTAACAAGTCCAGTGGGGTCTCGAGAGGCAATTGGAGAAATATTTTTATGTGTGTAAAATTTTTGTGCTTTTTTATATTAAGTAAATAAAAATACTGCTTTAATGTCCATTAATTAGCAATTATGTAACAAATAATATAAAGATCCATTTAAATAAGGTTTTTCTTTAGTATAAAAGTTTTTTGGTTTTTTGAAAATTGTTACACTCTGTATCTCAAAAGTTTAGAAATTTAGGACATATGTTTATATGAACTTTTTAAAACCAAATTCTCTATTTGAATATTTTTCGTAAATTTGATTAAATATTTTTGAAAATTCTCAAATTTCGCAAACATACCTGCATTTTTCTTGTAAATGAAGGCATTTAATAGTCCTGCATAAAAAAATGTTTATGCCTTTAAAAGTTTTGATTTTCCTAACCAAAAAACTAACCTTTTTTCGCAAGTTCCAAAATAAAAATTTTCTTTACCAATGTGTTCCTCTTTAGGCCAATAGTATCAGGTATACGTATGTCTATTGTTAGACTGTGTCTTATGTCCCCCCTTATTTAGGCCAGTGGGCAGATTTTTGGGCATATTGACGTATCCAATTTTGTGCTACATGTCATTTTTTTATTAAATAGGTAGTGGTCATATCTTAGCGACTAGCAGATTTTGAAACTTACTAAATGTGACCCTGGCTATTTATTGCGATAAAAATAAATTAAAAACTCCATTAAAAAAAAAAAAAAACACTTTCAACAAAAAGTACATTAGCACCTAAATATCCACACCGCTAAAGATGTGTTTACAAAATTTGGTATTTGGGACTTTTTAGATATGCCTTATTAAATAGTAATATCAGCACTGTTGTCAGATTTTAATAAAAACCTGACGTTGTCATATCTCGATAACTGGTAAAGATTTAGTTTTGTAAATTTGAAATATTGCTTAAGATGGGATGCTCGTTTTATTACAATTATTAAAATAAGTACGACATTTTATTTAAAATAACAAAAATATTACGTATAGTGCAAAATTGAAAAATCTGGCAGCATTGCCAGTATCGCTGTCTAATTCTACCACTGATCTCGATGGATTGCCAATGTTATTACTTGCGCGACACAAAAGTTACATTTTATGGGCGAGAAAACCGGTTTGTGCGCAAGAGGGTAAACGCACCTGGCGCCAAACAGACTATCCACATTCTCGAAAAGAATATGTCGACGGTGGCGTCCTGGTTTTCTGTTCGAAGTACGGTAGCTGATAAGCGTCACGGTCAGACCGCGGACGGAGGGTACGGGGTGCCGGTGTTTCTATTTTGCCACGGCTTTTAAGTGCGCATGTTCGTCCACCCATCCATTTGTTTACTGCGCGAGGTCGTAAAAATCCGAAAAATGCTTCTTGCCACTGAGGATCTAAATGTAGGTTATCTAAGAAATTTGGCAAATTGTGACAACATCACTGGTAAACTCTTTATGCCCAACAATACACCAAATTTTGTACATGTAGGTTAAGCGGTTTAAAACAAATTTAATCCCAGTTTTACAATTGCGAGTTTAGTTTAGGTTCAGTTGAACTTAACTGGTACAAAAACTGTCCATTTAAAATATATTACTGTCAAATAAATGCCAAAAGTGACCGTAATATATTTTAAATAAATAGGTTTATGTACCAGTTGAGTTCAACTGAACCTAAACTGAACTCACAATTATAAAACTGGGCGTAAGAGTTGCAGTACTTTTTACCAACCCAGTAGGTATGTAAAAGTTATAAAATATTTTAGTTACAGTAGACCCAAGAATAATAAGCTTTTCTTATTTTTTTTTCTATTATCCACCTCACATGTGTGTTTTTTAACAAATCTAATAAACATGCTTACGCCCGCACTAATTTCCTAAAAATCACCTTACAATAGACGTTTTTTAAAGATCTTAACACAAAATTCTAGTCTGTATCTCCAATAAATCTTTACCCACGCATTACTTGTCTACATGGACCCTGATGTAAATTTATTTTAGTCGCCATTGTTCTAAAATTTTTTGTAGACTTCAAAGATGGTTTAAGCAAAGTTTGGCGCATCCTTTCTAGTATAAATAGCCGTGCTCTGTGTTGTTACAAGTGCTTTGTGGATACAATAAATCAGTGTCAAAAATCGGAAGGTATATACAGGGTGTTTTAAATTAAATGTTTCTTTGGTTTTCAAATACGTATAATACAGATGTTTTTGACAACGTCTTATAATTGGATGGACCCGACTGCACACACCAAAATATATGACTTAAGCGGCGTTATCTCTCGAGATAACGGAACGCGCGGTTCCATTTAAGGCTTAAAGTGCAAGCGAGAGCGCGGAACGAGCGACAAAGAGGCACAATCTCCGTGTTCGGCAATTGTTTTGTTTAGGGTTCAGCTAATCCAAAACCTTCATAATATTTATCTATACTCATATTAAAAGAGGTAAGGTTTGTAACTTTGTCTTATAATTCAATGGACCCGGCTGCACGCACCAAAAACATGACTCATGCGGCGTTACCTCGCGCGTTCCATTTAAGGCTTGAAGTGCAAGTGAGAGCGCGGAAATAGCGACAAAGAGGCACAATCTCCGTGTTCGGCAGCGCTCGACATCTGTTTCTCTCCTACTTGAGTGAGCGTGCAGTGAAAAGTTAATGTAATGTTAATCCTTCATAGCAACGATAATTGCGGCGATAAAGGTAATGATTCTGTCGACGTTGTCACGTTCAACTATCGTCAGTAAACCGACTTTGCAGACAACCGATTTTTTAATTATAAAACTCTTTGTTATTATATAATCAATAACTATTTGTTTATGTATGTTTTATATTGTACAAAATGGTTTTTGTATTTGGGTTTAGCTAATTCAAAACCTTCATATTATTTATCTATACTCATATTAAAAGAAGTAAGATTTGTAACTTTGTCTTATAATTCGATGGACCCGGCTGCATGCACCAAAAAACATAACTTATGCGGCGTTACCTCGCGCGTTCCATTTAAGGCTTGATATACAAGCGGAAGCGCGGAACGAGCGAAAAAGAGGCACAATCTCCGTGTTCGGCAGCGTTCGACATCTGTTTCTCTCCTACTTGAGTGAGCGTGCAGTGAAAATACAACGTGATGTTAATCCTTCATAGCAACGATAATTGCGGCGATAAGGGTAATGATTCTTTCGACTTTGTCACGTTCAACTGTCGTCAGTAAACCGACTTTGCAGACAACCGAGAAACTGTTTGTTATCATATAATCAATAACTATTTGTTTATGTATGTTTTAAACAAAAGTATATCTTATCAAATACATAAACGATGAAACATCCAATACCAGGATCTAAAAACAACTGTTTATGTATAAACAGAAAGTTTCTATCTGATGTAAGTAAATTATTTTTTATGTTGGACACAATGATTTCTGTATGTAGGTTCAGCTAATCCAAACGTACATATTATTAATCCATACTTATATTAAAAAAGGTAAACTTTGTTTGTTTGTAGCCGCTAATCTTTAAAAATACTAAACCGATCATAAAAAATATTTCACAATTATAAAGCTACACTATTTAGAAGTGCTGTATGTGCAATATGTGCATATACATATCTGTTGGAGACAATAACTTTAAATGTGGTAAATTCCCAAATGTCTTTAAAATATATTTTATTGGGATAAAATACACAGGGTGTTTTATTTAAAAAATACCAATTTTTATCGAACTCCTTACGATGGCTATATGTCCGAAACGATGACAAATTAAATCTACCAAATGTGATATTTTTTACGGCTTTTAAGACGACTTTTCTTTTAGTAATACCTATATTATACAGGGTGTTCTACTTATTCTTATATAAGTCAATAAAACAAAAACGTAGGTTCGCCACTAAATTCTACGTTAGAATCCCTAAAACTTTTCAATTTATATTTTTTTCCATCTCTATTATCAAAGAAGTTACAAGTGGCTGGTCAAATTGCCAAAATTAAAAAAAAAACACTTAATATCTTTAAAACGAATTAAGTTATTCATAATTTACTTTCACCATTAAATTTATTTTACAAATTGAAATCGTGATTGCGCAATCAGATTTGTTCTATATCTTTTAGTTTTCACTATACTATGCAAGGTCAACAATAAGGCGCCACCCGGTACTTAATCCAAGTCGACAGTCGGAAAAATCTTTTTACCGATCTAAGTACAAATTGTTACCAAGTCTTTTGCATTTTCTTTCTTCAAATAACATTGCCACACTCTATATACTAATACAAGGCTTTAATTTAATTCTCACTAACGTCTACAAAACCCGACGTTCACAGAAATGTGAAGGCGTATGTTTATATAACATTAACCCTGATTACAATACATTAGGTGAAACTTTTTCAATAATAATGAACACCGCTTATGCACCTAGTTGTCACATTACTGTCACTTAGAACATGTTCTTTACGATCGTAATGAATATATTTCGGTTTGTTTATGAATCTGTTATCGAAGATCTGCATTGCAAATAGAGATATAGTATCATGGGAGCGTTCTTAGTTGATTTTATAATTTCTAATATTCTAATTAATTGTTAATGTGCATGAGTTATAGTTACAACTTCTATTTTCTGTAATTTTTGGTTTCTAACATGGGAAAAGTGAGAATTTGTGGTCTAAAAATGACGAAAAACATGTTTTTCTTAATTCTAATATCCTGCTTGTTATGGGGCTTTTAAACCCGATACTAAATTTATTCAACAATATATGTTTATAGTTAGCACTCTTAAAAGTTAATTTAACTTTAATAGTATTATCTATACAGTAATAATATTAAAAGAGTTTCCCCCTTTTATCTTTTCAATGGGACAAAATGTCGAGATTGGGTAAAATATGGAGAAAAGGGTCACTTAAAGTATATTCTGGCCTAAAAATATTATCTGTCACGTGGCCAAGGGGCCATAAGTAACTTTTTTCAAATGAAAAGAAGATTCATGTAGCACCTCGTTTTTAAGGCCCTTTGATTCTCTATTCAACGTCACTTTGTTTTTAAAAATCGGCCCACTCGTTCCAGACTTAGTACCGTGTGAAATTTGGCTTAGATACCGTACAAACAATGCGGTTTTAATGAAATTGGCTTGTAAGTCTGGAACGGCTAAGCCAATTTTTAAAAACAAGGTGGGGTTAAGTAAAGAATCAAATCGCCCATAAACCGAGGTGCCACGTGACCCCGCTTTCTATTTAAAAAAAGTTGCTAGTGTGCCCTTGACACTAGACCACGTGACCAAAATTAATGTCAAAAAGTAGCTTAAGTCATACGTTTCCACACAAATTTTATTCGATCTCGATATCTTGAGCCATTTAAAAGTTAAGTGGAAGAAAAATTTTAAAAACCAAAATGTAAGTACAATTTGGAGCTAAACTTCAAGCGCTTGTAACTTTAGAACGACTTATCTGATTTTCAAAAATTGAACGGTGATAAGTAGAGAATCAAAAGGCTTTCAAAACTAAGTGCTCATCAGTTTGGACGCTGGCTTGGCTAAATTTATGAAGCGGCAAATTAAACGTACTGTTCATGTGTGTACTCGATGGATACCCGCTTTAAAAATTTAACGAAGCGAGCGTTTAAGCTGATGACCAAAAATTTAGCATTGTTCTGGGTATCTATAGTGAAACTATAATTGTCTTTGGTGACACACTTTACACAAATTTGACATGTTCTCGATATCTTGTCTCATTTAAAAAAGGGGAAAACTCTTTAAATATTCTTACTGTAGAGAATTTGTATAACAGGTTGAAGAAATTAAAAAGTTTTTTTTTAATCTTTAAAAATTACGTTTTAGGGGATAATCTTTTGTATTTTTGTTTCCCTAGCTTCCATAGACTGTACGCCACTGGTTGCTCAGTTCTTGACATAAACAATATTTTACAAAAACTTTAAAATGTTTATTAATTATGTCTTAATGCTTATTTTATTAATTTCTCGAATAACTGTTACCCATACTTTTATTTGGACATAAATTTATATAACCAAACAATTAAATTCAAAATATATGGACAGATACATAACATAACTAAATTAAATAATATTTTATAGCTCGTTTACTTTTACATAACAAAATTAAATTAAATTTAATGATAAAATACCACCATACCAAATAATCGAAAATGTACACCGTCCCTCCAAATGACACTTAGTTTTAAATAAGTGCCTTGTCCAGGCACTTATAACACCAAAATACATTTTTATTCACTTAAATATATCGACGTTTATTTTATTGCACAAGAACATAATTTTTCCAGTAACAAAGTAAACGCGGGTTCGAATGCCTCGGGAAAAATTTCGAATTGCCTTTTTAGATCGTGTAATAACGGTAAATTTATTTTGGAATATTGTTGTAGTGTATCGGCAAATTGTAACAAAACTTTTAAAAGTTACGCCTTTTTTTTAAGGAGGCAGAAATAAAATTACAAAATTTTATTACCAAATTCCACAAATTTAGAACATAATGACATTTCATAATCAAGTTTTGCTTTCTATTGTTGCAGTTAATATTCCATTTTTTAATAATTTTTATGATTGATGGGATGAACGTAATAAAATAAGAAAATAGTTAGTCTACAACTAGTGTTAAAGCGTTTAAGTGGTTGCCATCATGGATTTCGTTAAAAATTCAGCAATGAAGCAAAACGTGCAAAGTCAGTTTTGGTTTATCTGCAGTTCAAGTCTAAATAACGAAGAACTTACGCTTTATGGCTATATATAAAGTTTCTCGAAACACTGACTATTATCCTGCTTTGTGTTATTTAGGTTGTCAGAAACACTTTAATAAGGCGGCTCTTTCTATTAAAATTTAGAGCTTATCGTTGCCGAGCATTCTCTGAAGGTGCCTAGGAACCAATTTTTTAGTGTCAGATGTCAAAATAAAAATAGTCGATTCTTTTTACCCACTTTGCTGTACAAATGGGTTCTTTAATAATATATTTTTGTGTTTAGCATAACATAACATTTTTGAAATGTTTAAGATGTGGTATACAGGTTAAGCTAAATAACATAACACATAAGCAATGTGAGGAAAAGAGACAATCTAACTAAATCCCGGCATGTATAAACATGTGTGACTAATACTGCTTGTTTTGTTATTCTATTACTCGCCCATGTACCAAAAGAGCTTGCTTAAGCAGTATGCCCTTTTTAACAATAATTTGTAACACCCTGTATTGTAAATCAGCAATTATATGGACGGTAAAAAGGTAAATTACGGCCCATATTCAATACGCCCTCGCCCATCGAAACTGTTTAAAAATCCGGACATACAAAATGCATTTTCTTTATGAGACGCAGTTTGAGTCCAAATAAGTTAGTCTGATAAATGGATGGTTCGAATATTTAAATGTTAATAAGCAAGTTGTAGTAGTCGAGAGTGAGAGATAAATAAGATTGTAACAGGGTGTCCTGCTGCGAAGGCCGCGCGCTCAGGAATGTTTCACACTTTCTTTCCACGATAAATTAGTTTCATATCGTCTGTACTTAATTAATTTCATTAGCATACTGATCGGCCGGTGTTTTGATTTAATGTGTAAATTGTTGAGCAAAATTGATTTTAAATATGTTTATGGGATGTATGACATGTATGTACACAGATTTTGTGTTTATAATATTACCTAAAAAAGATATTTTTTTTGAGAAGCCCGTTTAATTTCTTAAAGGTATTTGTATATGTTACCATTACAGTCCGTTGTGTAAACCTAGGTATGTTGGTCCGCTTCAGGCAAAGTTCGAAGTGGTTCCTTATTTTAGACCAGAACCAACCGGTTCTATCCAGAACTATTACAATTTCGTACTTTGCCTGCAGCCAGCCGGCAAACCTAGGTTTGACTGCACAACGGACTTTGCTAGTAACATAAACATAATAGGCCATATGAATAAAAAAAAGCAAATGCTTATACTTATAAAATTTAAAGTAAATGCTTTTGCTTCTAAGTATAGCCAAATGATTTTGCTATATTTTTCTAGATTATAAGAATTTGCTTATACTTATAGGCAAAAGCATTTACTTCAAATTTTATAAGTATAAGGATTTGCTTCGTTTTATTCATATGGCCCAATATAATAACTTTTAAGTGTAAAATGTAATATTTGTTTTTAAGCAGTTTAAAAAATAACTCCTGCTATTCATAATATTCACCAGAACCCTCTGTCCTGACGCGTTTTACCTGACTCTCAGATAGGGCCGTACGCAGAAAGTGATTTTGGGGAGGGAGAGCAAGAAGGCGACACCAAAAAAAAACACACGAGGTGCGTAAACAAAGCGGATTAGGCGCCACCTTCACCAAGCTTAATTCCTTTTGCAAATTTATGTGGGCTTAACACCAATATAGACTCCGTTCACCATCACCTTCAGTCATCTAAGCCCTAATACTGTTTCTGACGGAGACTTAGATAAGCACTAAAACTTCAACCAGCCACCTTCTGTTCTCAGGCTACGAACTTATTTCATCTTTTCGTCTAGATAGTGGCGTATGTGCTTACGTTCGCAACGATTCGGCTTGTGCTCGAGTTTTCAAGCAATAATGGTGTAGACCCGATATTCTATGGCTCAAACTTTTCCTTAGGTCTTCTACCATATTTATCTGCCTTATTCTGGAACCCACCTACTTTCGTAGAGTCTCAAATCACAGTTCAGATTCCCTAGATCTCTTACCACCAACCTCGAACTCTATAAAGCATCTGTCACAACTCCACTAGGTCGCTCAGATCATGGCTTAGTTACTACATCTTACCCTTCACATCCCGAAGTAAATAAATGCATCCCACCACGTACCGTTTGGCACTAAAACTCAGCTGACTGGAATCGCCTGGGAAACTTAATCACCGTCCCTGATATTACATCCGCTCTTTTCTGCTTGTGATCCTTCTAAAGTTTGCAGGCAACTAACCGAATTAATTTAATTGGGCATTGAAACCTATATGCCACAAACCATCAAGAGCTCCAAACAATTCAATAACAAACTCTAATTTTCCAAATCTTGCGAAAAAACTAGATTTCTAAAAGTCCAGGCTTACAAGAAGTTTCTACAGGACCATATTCCAAAAACCGACAGGCCAGCATTAAAGCAAGAAACTACTACAATCAAACAATTTCAGAAGCCAAAGACTCCTTTGACAATCGTATTAAAAACAAAGTTCTTTCTTGCTTAAATGGCAGTAAATCTTTCTGGTTCTTTGCGAAAAATATAGTTAGGAGTTTTTGTGCCGGTTCTTTTCCACCACTAACTTTGGAAGATAAAATTATTTCTACCACTAAAGAAAGGCAAAACTATTTACTAAACAATTTGCTGCCAATTCAACCCTTGACCCTCCCGTAAATTATCCAATTCCAGCTATAGCCCCAGTTTCTCATAAAATTACCAATATTATTTTTAACGTGAAACATATTAAGCACATGCTTTCGTCTCTTAACACCAAAAAATCATCTGGGCTGGATGGCATACCAGCAATCATTTGTGCTTTATAACTTGCACCCATTTAAACTCGGCTCTTTCGAAATTCTTATGACACAGGTATTTTTCCGGAGAGCTGGAAAGCTGCACGTGTTAAAAAAGGATTTAAATTACTTTTATCTAGCTATAGACCAATGTCACTTTTTTAGTTCCTTGCAAACTAATGGAGTAATACATTATTTCACAAATCCATAGGTATTAAGATAAACACAAAATTTTGTATGCAGGTACTACTGCAAGATCTACAGCGGATCTTCTTTTTCTTCGTCTCACACTGCTGAAATAAGTCTCTTGAGTTTTTAGATGAGTCCCAAATCGTTGCTCTTGATATATCCAAAGCTTTTGAGCAGGTCAGGTATGCCACACTTCTTAATAAACTTTGCTTCTATGGTCTTTCAACTAAACTCTGTAATTGGCTCTCGAGTTATCTATCTGATCGACGTATATCAGTTATTGTGGATGAACACTCTTTAAGCTTTCACCAAGTAAATGCTGGAATTCCTTAGGGCTCAGTACTGGCACCAACATTTTTTCTTCTTTACATCAACGACCTTCTCTCGTCCACAACTAATTACATTCATAGTTTCGCCAACGATAGTACCCTTCACTTTACTTTTCAGGTTCCTAAACCCATCTCTAAATCTGATTTCTTTTACAGGACCTTTATTAAATATTGGGTTGGGCGCCAAAAATGTCGTCTCTTTTAATGCATTTGAAACACAATCATGTTTCTTGTCGCAAAGAGTCATTAAATACTTATCTTTTACTTATAAACGGCCAAGTTTTGCAGAGCAAAGACACCTTCAATCTTATGAGCGTCACATTTGAGAATAACCCTATCTGGCAAAAACACATTGGATCTATAGCCACGGCAGCTTTAAAAAGCTTGGATTTCTCTTTGAGCCAAAAGTATTTTTCCCTTCTAATTTATACACTTTGTATGTGTCCCAAATCCGACCTCCTTGGGAATATTGTCCTTATATCTGGGGCATGGCGTCACCCACAACCCAAGGTATTCTTGATTCCATTCAAAGAATAGCTGCTCGCCATATTAATGATCTTTCACTTACAGAAAGGCTTTCCTCCCTTGCACATCGTCAGACTGTGGGGGATTTATTGCTTTTTTATAGGTACATCTATGGCTTCTTCTCTAAAGAATTGTCCAGTATAATTCCTTCACTCACGGTTCCTAACAAAGAAACTAGTGGTGCCGCGCATATGCATCCCTATACGGTCCAACTGGACAGGCCCCGCACTTTCCACTTTGTGTGTTCTTTTATCCCTAAAGTTTCAGGAATGTGGAACCTGCTGCCCGCGGTCTTTCTTTTCCTCCCAAATCTTTAAGTATTTAAGTCCCGTTTCTACAAACTCCCTATTACCTCGCTTAAAACACCCCAAATAATAAAAAGTTTCCCATATGGTGCGAACTTAAGTAGACATGCTGTATATCCTTCAAAAGGGTTTGATTTAAAAAATAAGAGATTTTGCATTATTAACGTTACTTGTGTTCTGCGTATTTTAATAAACAGTTGTGTAGCATTTTTGCCATAAATTCTGTCCAAATAATTCTGAGTGACCGAGGAAAACAGTTCTGGTTAGTTCAATAAACAAATGTAATGACACTCACACAATCCTGTTTTATTACTTGTTCAATATTCGTAATTATTCAGAGGCGGTCAGGTACCGTAAACATGTGGGGAACCAATTTACATATAAGTAGGTTATTCGGGCAACAAAAAAGGTTGGAAACCAACTTTCCCAGTATTTTTTATTCGAGAACCAATTTACCTGTGCCCAATCAAAGTGGGTTTTTCTAGCGGGTAGATAATATCTGCTTTTTAAGATTTTTATCACAGTTTTTATAACTTTAAAAAAGTAATATATATAATATTTAATTTTGTTAGTCCACTGAATAAAAAATAAATAAAAAGCTGCCAATTAAAGATTGAAATAGTCAAGGATAATTTAATACATTTTATAGTAATACGGCACAGGTTGTAGGAGTCGTGAGTAAGAGATAAATAAGATTCTAACATGGTATCCTGCTGAGAAAGCAACACGTTCCGGAATGTTTCACACTTTCCTTTAAGATAAATTAGCTTTACATTGTCTTTATTTAACTAATTTTATGGAAATCTAGTTTTAATAAGATATGCAAATTTTGTATATTTTTTTCACGACCGTTAAAAAAATGCGTTTTTTAAATCGTTAATATGAAGTTAAAGTACTCAATTCTAGTACACTACATAAAGTATTAAAAAAATTAACTTTTTTAACACTTGGAAGCTTTTTTTCCACTTTGAATCAGTGTTTTGTTTCAATGCCCACTACAATAAACTCAAATATCAATTTATGCAATGTAACAGTAGACGCGACATCAACTAAACCAAACTGTCAAGTTATCTTTGATTTCGTCATTATTTATTTTTGTTCATGTGTCACTAGTTTTAAAATTAGACAGTTTAATAGAAATTATTGAATTAAAAGTAATAATGCATTTGGATGACTAAGAAATTGAAAAGGAATTTATACTGTTTTAGTATTATTTTTTACAAAAAGTAAGTACATAAAATTTTCTAAAATTAAATAATAAATGCATAGTTATAAAAAGGATAATTGTCTCTTAAAAAATAAGGAGGCTATGATTTTTTGTTGCAGTATAATGGCTGTGCTGCAAAAATTAAAATTAATAGGTTTATATAAATAAATCATGTATAAAATGGTATTTTGGGAAATTTTTATACGGTCATGGAACAAATATAGTATGTAACACATGCATAAATTGTCTTTTTTACTCGTGGGATTGCCACACTCGCCTAACGGCTCGTGCTGTCAAACTTCCCATTCGTAAAAAAATATCACTTTATGCACTTGTTACTTAAATTACTATTATGTCAGTCTTTATATGAAAATAATAGCAAAATAAACTTGTCTTCGTCTTTTTCACGACTAGTCCCATTCGTATTTTTGCTGAAAACTGGGCCTATTATTTTAATGAAAATTTCACACCACCTTTTTGGACCAATTAAATGTATAATTTTAATTGGGTTACCATGACAATCCAAGTATTTTTCGTTTCTTTTTCTCCTGGGGTTCCTGGAGTGAATTATAGTGGCCTTTTTTTGACAAAATCATAGAATTTACTTTAACGTCATGTTTGTCATAAGTACATAAATAAAAAAATATATTTTCTATCAGTTCTAGTACTTTAGACATAACATAATATAAATAAATGTACGGTTTTAAGTCCCTAAATGACATTTGTATACAACTACAGTTAGTAAAATGATATCTCAGGACTGGAGTAGTAGAAGTAATTGAAGAAAATGAAGTCTAGGATAATTAATTAGTAAAAAAAATCTTAAAATATACTTTAATAAATATATTTTTTTCCCTTTTAATATTTTACTTAAAATATTAATGGAAATAATTTTGAGCCCACTTAAGTTTTTTGTCACGAGCCGTCACTGCTATCCGTTAAACAAAAATATAGTAAAGGGGTCCAAATTGATGTTTTAGTAAATCCGCAACTTATTTACATTGTCAAAAAGAAATCCATACCATGTACCCCAAATTATCTTACTTGTAAGCTGTAACTAAGTACTACAAAATAACGTATTTCTCAATGTAACAAGATCTCCGTTATTTTTACATTATGCACATTAAATGTATGCTCACAAAACTACAAAAAAACTAAAAGAAACAACTGAAAATAAGCAGATACGCTAGAGAACTTGATTTCATTTGATATTCAGAACTGTTTTAGCTTTTATATCCACAGGAAAACAGAAAATTTTATGTAAGCAAATCTCGAGTAGCCTGTTAGCAAAAAGGCTTTTTAAAATTGTTATGTAAACAAACTGTGTCCATTTTGCTCGGTTCTAATCTAAGCAACGTTTCTTTTAAAAGAAATCCATTAGTAATATTGGTTTACATTAATATGAATCGGGAGATGTAGCTCTTACTGCTTTTGTTTAGATAATACGGCAACTTCTCAAGCTTTCGTATGAAAGCTTTCAAGAAGTTTTATTAATTTTACTCTTACGTCTTTTTTAAATTATTTTGTTAACTTAAAAGCAGCAATTTAAATTTTATGTTGTTTATAATTTGTTTATACTGGGTTAGTAAAAAGTACTGCAACTCTTAGCTATCTTTAAAGTCGCTTTAGCTAAATTTACCAAAATTGGTATCTGGAAGGTATTGGGCATAAAGAATTCTAGTTCTAATTTCTTCTTACAAATAAAGTTAAAATACTTATATCACGATTATAGTTAATCTGTATTTTGTTCATTGTCCAAATTACAACAAAACACAATTCTTTTAAAATAAAAACAATGGAAACCAACACAATGTTACCAAAATCAATCTAATAGTAATATCAGCACTGCTGCCAGATTTCCCAGTTATGTGGTACACGTACCTTTTGGTTTTTTGTTTTTTTTTAACATTGCCCTTATTATTTTTACTGCAATAAATTGCGCAGGCCAAATTAAATAAGTAGACACACACATTTTTAGGTTTTTAAAATTGTATTTGTGTACAATGGAAAACAACACAATGTTGCCAAAATTAATCAAATGGTAATATCGGCACCGCTGCCAGTTTTCCCAGTTTTGTGCTACACGTATCTGTTTGGATTTTTTAGGCAATGCCCCTATTATTTTTATTGCAATAAATTGCGCATGTTAAATTAAATAATTACACAAATTTTTAAAATTTAATATTTTAAGTTTTACTAGTTGCTAGGATATGACAACACCACATTTTTGGTAAAAAGTTTAAATGCGTTTAAATATCTCTCAAGCCTCTTAAGTTACAAATTTCGGTATTTGAAGGTTTCTGGGCAAGTAGAACTAAACTCTGATATAATCATTGCTGTCAGATTTTGCAGTTTTGCGCTACACGTATTATGTTTGGTATTTCATTTTTTTTCGTATACATAAAATAGGCAGTTACACCAATTCGGCGTAACATATACATTTAAATCTTTAAAATAACCGATTTTTGCACTTTTATCTTTTTATTTTCATAACTTCTTTTTTTATAGTTTTTTTTATAGTCAATTACTATAGCGACCCTTTAACTTTTTATTATGAGTCGATGCCAGATATTTAGGGATCCTTGGACCATTTTTCCAAGTCATTACTAACAAGCTAATTTTTCGTGAGTAGCTTCATTTTGACGAGACGCAACTTTTTTCCTTACAACACTTTTTGTAATTTTATAAATTATAGAATGAAAGAGAAACAATAAAAATTAAAAAATAGGTGAGAGGATCTTTTTTTTGCTCTTCAAAAAATGTAAACCTCCTTTAATTTTTTTTCTTTCTAGGGGCGCCAGAATTTTTATTTTTGCTACCTCACACACTTTTCCTCGGCGTATGGCCAACCCCTCAGAAAATCGATATGACCGCCTCTGCTAAATACTACCGTACCCTGGATGTCTAAGGCGAGGTAAGAGGGACTTAAATACTTGAAGATTTGGGGGATAAGAAAGACCTCCACGGGCAGCAGGTTCCACATTCTAGAAACTCTAGGGATAAAAGAATGAACAAAGTTCGGGGTCTGTACATTTGGACCGTAGAAGGATGCATACGCGTGGAACCGCGAGTGGAGGAGTTTTACTGGACAATTCCTCAGAGCAGAAGCCATGGAAGTACATATAAAAAGCGATAAATCCCCCACAGCCCGACAATGGGCAAGAGAGGAAAGCCTTTCTGTAACTAAAGGATCATTAATGAGACAAATAGCTTTTCTTTAAATGGAATCCAGAATGCTGAGGGTTGTGGGAGACGCCATGTTCTAGATATGAAAATAATATTCCAAGGTAGGTCGGATTTGAGACACATATAAAGTGTATAAATTAGATAAGAAAAATACTTTTTCGCTCAAAAGAGAAATCCAAGCTTTTCTAAAGCTGCCGTGGCTATAGATACAATGTGTTTTTGCCAGATAAGGTTATTCTCAAATGAAACGCCCATAAGACTGAAGGTGTCTTTGCTCTGCAAAACTTGGCCGTTTATAAGTAAAGAATGAGTATTTGATGACTCTTCGCGACAAGGAACATGATTGTGTTTGAGATGCATTAAAATGAACGAGATTTTTGGCGCCCGAGCCCAATATTAAATAAAGGTCCTGTGAAAGAGATCAGCTTTAGAGATGGGCTTAGGAACCTGAAAAGTGAAGTGAAGGGTACTATCGTCGGCGAAACTATGAATGGAATTAGTTGTGGACGAGAGAAGGACGTTGATGTAAAGAAAACACAATGTTGGTGCCAGTACTGAGCCCTGAGGAACTCCAGCATTTACTTGGTAAAAGCTTGAAGAGTGTTCATCCACAATAACTGAAATACGTCGATCTGATAGATAAGCGAAGATCTGCTGTGGATCTTTTGTGGCAAAGTCTATACTACCTGCATGCAACATTTTGGGTTTTTCTTAATATCTAAGGATTTGTGAATTATTGTATTACTCCATTACTTTACAAAGAACTAAAACAAGTGAAATTGGTCTAAAGTTAGATAAAAGATATTTAGATCCTTTTTTGAAAATAGATTCAACACGATCAGCTTTTTCAATCCGCCGTGGCTATACATACAATGTGTTTGTGCTGGTTAAGGTTACTTTAAAATGTGACGCCCACAAGTTTGAGGGTATCTTTGCGCTGTAAAATTTGGCCGCTCATAAGTAGAGGATGAGTATTTGATGACTCTTTTCGCGACAAGTAACATAATTGTGTTTTGAATGCATTAAAATGGACGAGATTTTTGGCGCCCCATCCAATATTAAATTAAGATCCTGCATCGCTCTGCGTTTGTTTTCCAAACCTAAAAACTGGAGTGGAGTGGGTCTATGCTAGACATGGGACAAAGATTTACATATTTACATATTTCTTTTTGCCGAATACGAATCTGAAATCAAAAGTAGGGGACAAACTTCCAAAAACCCTATTGCTGTTGAAAAGGGTTCAGTAGCATTTTTCAAATAGAAAAGGGGTTAGTTGCGCCCCGTTTCAAAAGACTGTTTATTCTCTACTTCACGCTACTCTGTTTTTGAAGATCGGCCCAGTGTTTAGTGGGAAAATCTTTATCCGATACCCAGCTTATATATATTTATTATATTATGACTTATCTGTAATCCGTATAAAGAAAAAGTAGAAAAAAATATATTTTTACCGTAAAAGCACATATTATGTGCTTTGAAAACCAAAGAATTAACTAAAGGGATTGAACAAGAAACGTGTTTTCTTTTCAACAAGGAAACGCTGTTAAGGTAATTAAGAACTGAAGTTTTAAACAAGGCTTTGATTTAGATAATTACTTTTAGCAATGATTACACCTACACGGTGAAAAACAATATTATAAAGAATTATTTAAAAAAATGCAAACACATTATTTTAACCTTATTGCACAGAGGGTTTTATGAAAAAGTTAACAAAGAAATAAATAAATACTAAATAAAAATGTCTTTATATTAATCAAATAAAATATTACAAAAATATTAATGTTAAACAGGCGCACAGTACAACGACCTTATGGGACTGTTGGACAAAATTAATATATACAAAACTTATAAAGATAGACGTATCAAATGTGGTTTTTTGTAAAGCTCTTTGGACGGTCTTTATAATGGTGTTGCATTTAAAAATTTCATACTTTTTGTTTTACCCTGTAGATTTCAATAAATAATAAAAATTTGACAACTGATTTTATAAGTACAGAATTAACTTAATTAACTTATGTTTCTGTTTATATTTATTTTAGGATAAAAAAGGAAAAAGTTAAGGGGGAATAAATTTATGACTGGGCTTTCGGTAGTTACCATATAAAAAAAACTTTAGAAAATTTTTGTAATTAACGAGTTGTACTATTTCCTTTTGGATTATCAACATTTATATTAAGGTTATTTATAACTTTTTCTTTTGCCCATAAGCCAAAACCCAAGCTTCAAAACCGTAGGTTTGAAGGTAATCTTACATAGTAAAAACTATTCGTTTTTTGAAGTTTAGCAAAAAATTGCTATTCTAAGTCATTATAGCCTTAATCTACATTAAATTTGCTAAAAAATAGCGAACAATTGTAAATATACTTTTTTTATACATTAGTGAATTTGCCAAAACAGAAGAATAAACAAGAAGCTGCACTATTTATTTTCTTTTAATAAGAAAGAGAAATCAATCGACACTAAATAATAAGATTCCTAAGATGTAATATTAAGAAATTTACATGAATTTGTCGCTTTCATCATATAATACTGATAAAAACTATTTTTTCTTCGTAAAAATTCTTGCAATTTACGCAAAATAGAAACTGATAAAACTAACTAAACAACTAACTTAATTTAGTACGGGCATATCCCCCCTAGGAGTAGCCGTACGGGCTTAACTTAAACTTTAACTTTTACTTGACTTCACTACTACTACCCTTACCACTTCTACTAACTTTCCCCGGTATTTTTGAAGTTAGGTTTCTACTGCCTACTATCCTCTTTTCAAAATTGGGTAGTGTTTAAATATAGAATTTGTGGGTATTTCTTTTATAGTTCAACACGGTCGACCTTTTTATTGTTTAAGTATAAAATTGTTAATTTTTATTCTTAGTTTATAATTTTAATGGTTTCAAAATGTTAAAAATTAGTATATTACATTGTGTGAAAACTGACAAATTTTACACGAGTGGGAATAGTGCAACAAACCCACGAGTATAATAAAGTCATTTTTACACAAGTAATGTACACAATTTTTTCTACGACTACAAATTTTTCACTAAAAATTAAATTTTATCTGTGTTTGTCTTCACTGACAAAAAAATAATGTGAATAAGCGATGACAGCTGCTTTTTGTGTTGGCCGACGTAAGGCATGTATACAATCTTTTAAAATGACATCACAATATATATAACACTAGTGTTGTAAAATACTTTGCAACACTAGTGTTATATAAGGCATTTTCTATGCATAAAAAAGTGTGGTATTAGCTATTTTCACATGTGGTCGTAGAAAAACTTACTTTTGTTACATGAAGTGTTACTTGTAGTGTACTAAAGTGGAGTACTTTATCTGTATGTTAATGATAAAAAATATTTTTTTATGGTCGTGAAAATATTAATTTTCTTACAGTAACTTTTCTTTCAAAATACAATTAAAGATTGCTTTAATTTTATTACTCATTATTTTCTTAACCAACAGATTGCAATTCTTTATTGCTTTATGCATGGTAAGTATAGAAAATTAAAGAAAATATTTAAAACTTCATTAATAAATTAGTTTTAATGAACGCAATAATGGAATTTCTCTGTTTTTGGATTTAAACCTTTAGTTACTTTGTTAATTTGTTTGTTCCAGTGGGAAAATGTAATTTAAAAACCTCGCGATCGGGACTCTCATAAATTCGACTGGTTCGTGATGGTAAATTACGTTTTCAACCTTGTTACCTGTGACAAATTCACACTCCGATACCGCTAAAGACAACATCGACTCAAGATAATCCTAAATCAGTCAATAAAACGGTTTTTTCCAAAACGTGGATTTGCTTTCTTCATCACAGGTGGTCATGCAAGTTTTCGTCTTGGAGTGCAGATACATTTAAAGATTTTTAGTCAGGAAGCATATGTCATTACAACAAATTGTTTATCTAAAATTTAAAAAAATTATGACGTGACATAGGATGTTATTACCTTGTATTTATTTAAAGAATGAGATACCTGTAAATGCCTAAATTTTCACTAATATTTATGCATATTTTTTTAAATGATAGAGCCAATATATATGTTTACAAATTGGTATGTAATTTACTCAAATATTAAAATGATATAGGTTTTTTTTTTTCATTTTATTTATTCAAAATGGCGCAGCGGCTGCGGCTGTCGGCTAAATTCTTCTACTAAGGTTAATGAGAGACTTCTTAATCGGCGGACACTCTTGTATCGGTTCTGGTGATTTGAAAATCAAAAGCTTTTGTGTTTATTAATTTCATAATTTGTCGATAAACCTTAAAAAAGTCAAAAAAATAGTGCTTAAAAAACATAAAATGACCGTTGGCTTAATTTTTTCATCGTTGATGCTTTGAAAAAATTATTGTTTCAAAAAACTTTTGGAATTTTTTTGGTTCACATAGAAATTGTTGTTGTTAAAAAGATCTGTGCAAAATTTTAGGAATATTGGTAAATAGGTTTTTAGTTATTGTGCCGGCCAATTTAAAAATATAGTTTTGTAAAAACGCGTTAAATAGGTACATCAAAATTTAAGGATTATAGTGACTTGTCGACTCTGTAATATAGAAAATACTAAAAATTATGTTTAAAAATTGTAGTGACTTGTTTTTAAAGGACTATACTAACATATTAGGAAGAAAATCGACATTTAACAAGTATCTTTTACCGTAAGACAAAAGCATTTATTTTTATTTTATCACAACCCTAAAAAGCCCATTACCGGAAGTGCTATTAACTTTTAAAAGTGACCAGTTTTTCTATATTCAAATTTTTATAATTTTTTTTCTTATGACGTAAGTCAATATGGTGTTTATATTTAAAAAACTTTTGGTTTTGGAATTTTAAAAAAAGACAATTTTTTTGATTAGTCCTCCTATAGAAAATGTTTGGGTTTTAAAAGCGAATTCTTTTTATGATTATTTTTGTGGATTTATACAAACTTTGTTAAATTATTTGTCACTTGTGATTTACAATAAAATTTGATCCAATTTACGCAAAAAGTACAGTTAGAAGATCTCTTTTGAAACTTTAAAATTTTCTCTGAGGGAGTGGGGGTGCTAACCAAAAAATCAACTTTTCTTTACAAACTTCAAAATAAAAATTTTCTTTAACAAAGTATTCCAATAGCATCTGGTATAGGTATATTTAAAAATACAGATTAAAAAGGTCAAAAAGAATTCTGACCAATTTAAAAGCTGCTGTAGCTATGAATATAATATAAGGTTAGCGCAAATTAGTCATTTTGCAAAAATTAATGGCTTTCCTGCCATTAATTTGAGGGGTTTGAATTCCCCCTCAGAGAAAATTTTAAAGTTTCAAAAGAGATCTTCTAACTGTACTTTTGCGTAAATTGGATCAAATTTTATTGTAAATCACAAGTGACAAATAATTTAACAAAGTTTGTATAAATCCACAAAAATAATCATAATAAAGAATTCGTTTTAAAACCCAAACATTTTCTCTAGGACTAATCAAAAAATTGTCTTTTTTTTAAATTCCCAAACCAAAAGTTTTTTAAATATAAATACCATATTGACTTACGTCATAAGAAAAAAATTATAAAAAATTTGAATATAGAAAAAACTGGTCACTTTTATAAGTTAATAGCACTTCCAGTAATGGGCTTTTGGGGTTTGTGATAAATAAAAAATAAATGCTTTTGTCTTAGGTAGAAGATACTTGTTAAATGTCGATTTTCTTCCTAATATGTTAGTATAGTCGCAAATTAGTCATTTTGCAAAAATTAATGGCTTTCCTGCCAAAAACGAACAAGACTCTGTTATGGAGGCATTAAGCTAAAAGAGATATTTTGTGCTAGGATTAAATATTAGTAGAAGAGACTTATCGGCATTGTTCTTAACATGTTGTCTGTACATATGTTAAGACATGAGCGTAGATAAGGGGGTTAAGGGGTTTAAATTTCCCCCCTCCCCTTAGCATAAGTAAGAAGGAAAATTTTTATGGCTTTTGTTAGTTACGCTTTTAATTTGTACGGTTATGAGAACCCCCACCTTAGTATACGTAAAGAAAGAAAGGGAACATGTATTTAAGTAAAACCAATGGATATTGTTTGAAAGTAGGACCTTTTTTATTTTTTACTTCAAAAATTTTTGATAAAAATAAAATTGCATTGAAGAAAAAATTAACAGAATCGATTTTAAAAGTGGAGAGCTTTTTTTTGTCTTCAAAAATTTTTGGACCAGTCAGCCCCCTTCTCCATAAAACAGCTATATATACGTCCGTGCGTTCAGAAACATTAAAAGGTACACCGGCAATGCGTGTACAACATTATTAGGTTCAGATTAGACAAAGAAAGCCGGCATGTAAACAAGATTACATTACACATTTTGGTTTTATTGTTGCTTTTCTGGACTAATACACCCTTACGAATAGTTAGTTTCGGAACGCAAAGCCTTTTCTTTAATTTCCCTAATTAAACCGAAGACGAATACACACATACATATATTGTAATACGTATATTCTTGTATTTTATATTTACATAAATTTGGAGGCCTCTATATGCAACAAATAAATAATATTATAAATGCTTCTAAAATTCTTTTACTTTTTAAAATATTTCACAAAAAGAAAACAACTGGATGGGAAGAGTTTATGAACAACTTGGCAACAATGCTTATGGTTCAATCTTATTAAATATATAGGTCGCTTATAGGTCAGTTTTATTGCTTTTTAATTATCGGTCGCAGATTAGCCGGTCGCAGATAGGCCTATTTCGAAAAAAAATGCAAAAGATGTTTTGAATTACAAGCGGAATGCTATAAAAATTTTAGTAGGTCAACTAAGAGGTCATTGCAGACTGAAAAAATACCTAAAAATAATGGGCTTGTCAAATGAAAACCTACGCAAGTTCTGTCACTAAGCAAAAGAAACCAGAGATAAATTATGGTGCTTCTGTGAATCCTGCGATTTGCGAGGCTGGGTGAGGACCAACCCAAAGTGGTAAGATTTAGAATGGAGTTTCAAGTTTGTGGAGCCCAAAGAGAATAGACAAGGATAGAGGATCAATCGCCGTTTCGAAAAGTGGCACAATTTGAAGAAAGGGTCTGCGGGATGGCAGGGCATGCGCATACGTACTTCCAATGTCATAATCGGCGGTATATTCAAAAACATTGATTTATTAAGTAAATATACATAAAACATTAATAAAAAGTGTGAAATATGGTTTATACTGAAATGTATTAATATTTTAATGACTTAATATTTGTAATTTAGTGCTAATGGTGTATTAAAAGCTATTTGGTAGATTGGAATAGGTTAATGTGGAAAAATACATATATAAATTTTAGCGAAATGAGAACTAAAAATGAAGATCTAAATAGAATTATTTCTTGAAAACTAAACTTTTATTATGAAATTACATATTTAGCATAAAGAATGGTTGTAAAATGTAAAAGAATTGTATAATTTTAAGAAATATATGAAAATAGCGCGCTTAAACTTACCAACAAAATAAATTTTAGATTTATTTTGATCCTATTTAGTTGAAAGGTATTATAGTGTATAAGTTAATATTAGGTACTTATACTGAGAAAAGTGTAGTAGGATTTCAGTTTCCATAGGCCACTGTGCTTGGTTCATTTTATTCGATATGTACATACTTGTTTTTTTAGATATGAGGAAGCAGATAAGATTGTAGGTTTAAATTAACAATGAAAATTTAAGTTTTCACATTACTGGATACTTATATTGAAATAAAATACTTTTGTAAAGGAATCACAAAATGCTCATTGTTATTGCAGAAAAATAAATCTTAATCTTAAACACCTTTTTTTCCACAAATTTTTTATATTGACAAAAATAAGTGTACTTTCCTCTTAAGAAATTTCATATTTTTTAAGATATTTTATATACCTACCACCAAAAGCAATTAATATCGGATGGTTGAATTTTTTCGTAAAATTAATAATAAAAGTTTGCCCTATGGTACAAACTTAGGTAGACACACTCTATATCTTGGTTTGTACCTTAACTGGGTCAGTTATTAAGTTTTTTAAGTGTTTAGGCCTTTTCATTTTTTCGCTTTAGTATAATTTTTATCACTATTAATACTTTTTAAACTGGTCATTTGTCTGTCTTTTACAGTTTAAGCAATTTTTTAACTAGGAAGTGACGCACACAGAAATCCTCTATTGGTTCATTGTGCTTTTACCTCTAGCAAGATATTCATTAAATATATTTTACGTATTTATATAAAATATGAAGGTATATAATATTTTGTTAAAAAAATAAATCTTACATAAAGTGTTAATTTGCTTTTATTCAAAAAAAACAACGTAAATAATTTAAAAAATAATTTATTTAAAAACCAATAAATTTACACAAATTTTTTTCAATAATTTATATTTATAACACAGGTTACACGTAAAATTAAACCGAATAAAACACAAAACAAATATACAGCCACAACAATCACAAAACATCAGCCATATATTGAAACTATGAAAGTCAAGAGTTTTGACATTTATAACTGTGTTAAGTTATCCGTCAAACCGGTTCAAGTTCACAAGATATTTGGCTGATAGTATTGATTCAGACACAAAAATGTTATATAAAAAGTGCGTACTGAAACAAAAAATTATAAATAAATCCATACTTTTAACCAAGCACGTGCATTTTACCAACTTTAAGCAAGAATAAATTAAAACTTTGACCAGCTCTTTCGGTCGCTGAACACAATCACAAGTCGCAGGTGTGTGCCATTTTTTAATTGGTGGGGGTAAATCAACTGTTTCTCTCCCTTCTCCATTCTCTTTGGTGGAGCCTGATTAAAAAGGACCAACTGAGAAAGCGTGCTTTAAATATAGGTATGGAGAATACATAGTAAACCTTTGCAGGTTGCAGTGGAAAAGGAGCTATAATTCACTTCCAAGCAAACTCAATCTAATCTACAGAAAAAAACATTACAAAATCTGTTCGAGTCATACTTTTATACTTAGCAAATTTGCTCCCATACTAAAACACAGCTATCAATAAACATGATAGTGTATAAACACGTATGTATCCCAATAGGTTTTTATTGAATTTAAATGTGGCCTGTCACAGTCGAGGTGCATAATATATTCCGAAGAGTTCAAAAACATTCTTCAGTGGGCATCTCGAAAATAAATTAGTTTATTTATGTCATACAAATAGCGTCATTATTTGGTAATTCTCATAAATATGTCTGTGATGTCGCGGTTTTGGTTTTTATGGTTTACAGAAAAGATCAATTTTTCAGAATAATTTGGTTATTGTGTGAGAAAATTATCAACCAAGAATAAATTGGTTTGTGGCCATATTTAAATTGAAATTACTCTTTTTAATGAATTAAAAATACTTAAAAATATAGCAACAATAACACTTTTAGCGCTTAATGAAATTTCTGCGTTATATCAGAAGTTAATTCGACTTTTGACAAATTAATTAAAATAGATATGACAGATTTAAAATTAGCTTAAATTAAGTTTGTTGTTTTTTAGAATGTATTTTTCAATTTGGTTATGAATTTCTCGTTTCTTAAATAGGGCAAATCGACTCATTTTTTAAAAAATCCTAGTTAAAACTTTTAACGTATTGTCAAAACCGCGTTTATTTACTTCGGGTGGCCCGTTGGTTTGAGTGGAATTGTTTTAATACATTGCATTTGCTTTTTAATACGTACAATGGGAGTGTCACCAATTATGGAATTATCATCTATTAATTCAAAGGAAATTCAATTTCTCTTATGGGAATTTAAATATATAAATAAAATTTTCTTCCTATAGAATAGAATAGAATAGAATATATATTACCATTAAAAATACAGGAATGTACATTGGTTCGTCAATACAATACAGAAACTTAAAATTAAAAATATATAAAAGAAAAAAAATTAGGATTTAAAAAATTACCATTATTAGCACATCTACACAGAGAACTTACTTACATAAATAAAATAACATAAAACTAAGTAAATGGTCAATACAGCTGAAACAAATATATAAACAATTGTATAAAACGGTAATACAATACATATGTGCATATACATAATATGCAATCAAACATACAAAATATATACAAATACACAATAAACCTTCCCTTTAACTACGGGAATTAAATTAGTTTTGTAATAAAAAAATTAAATTTTAAAAGAAGAAATGTTAAAACCTAAAACTAAATTACATCAAGGGAAAAAATATCTAATACTGCAAAAAGTCCTTACATGAATAAAAAGAATTTTTCAATAGAAAACTCTTTACCCTTCGAACAAACATTTCTCCACATAACGCTCTCAACTCATATACCTTAAAATAACCGCTTAATACATGCTCTAAATATTTATACTAAAAAGAAATATGAGATAAAAAGTTTCTAAATAAACTATCTTTTTTTTATAGGAATAACACTTTTATATTATTTTATTATTTAAGCACCTGGTATATTTTAGAAAATATATTTTTATTGTTTTTATGACAGCCCACAACAGGTAGTATTACTTCTTTTGAAAATACCCAGTTCTTGATTTTAAAATGTGTCTTTTTAGGTTTTAAAATATTACTGACCCCTTATCATTGAACTTTCTTTATTATTAACAATAATAATATTAATAATAAACAAATACAAGAATTGTTTTTACAGAACGCAAGAGTATTAATTAAATAATGGCGTCATGCTGAATTTTGCACTGGTCGAAATTCCGTACAGAAATTACACTGTGGCGATGCGGGTAATTAAAACCAGTACAGGTGTTGCTCGTTGTTCTATTAGATGGGTTTTTGGATATTTCCTTTAAGCCTTAACGTAGAGATTAACGTAAAATACAATTCTAGACTAGTAAAATCTACAACAAATTTTTTTTTAAATACTTGTATACAGGGCGGCGCAATTTTATTTATACAGGAAATAACTTCGCCCTTATAATAGATAAAAAAATCAGTGTACTCGAGCTGCTAGATGAATAAAACGGATTAAGATTATTGAATTGCTAGACGAAGATAGTTAGTTGAGTACCTAGACGTAACCCAGACGTGACCTTAGTGTCGTTGATAATATTTTCAAATCATTGTATATAAAAACTGAGAAAACTTGTTTTTTTGTTGGACTTTACAAATGGTTAGTTCTGGTAAGCAAATCCCTCTTTTTTAATTCCATAATTAAACCCAAGACTACAATAATAATAATAATAATACATAATTAAAATTTGTTCGTTATTTATTAAAATAAGTATATATATATATATATATATATATATATATATATATATATATATATATATATATATATATATATATATATATATATATATATATATATACTTATATAAATATATAATATATAAAACATTTGTTTTACAAGATATTTTTTGCATGGGGTGTTGTGTTAATTACCGTCTAGGAACTCAACAATCTTTTCTAGCAACTTATTCTTAACTCAACAATCTTAAATTTAAAATTTCATTATTATCTTATCGCCGTCTAGAAACTCGAGTATAATAATAACTACTACTAACTAAATAGTTTTTTTTAATGAAACACTCTGTATATTTTAACAAATTTTGACTCCTTATTGAATTCTATATTAAAAATGTATAGTACATTATTAGTACATTAATTATTGTTGGTTTTTTAAATATCAACAGCATGTTAATGTACTAATCGCTGGCGTAGAAAATATTTTCAAATGATTATATCTAGTACTGCAACATGGGACACCAAAAATATACTAGACGCTAGCGGCCTCAAGAGAAACACTTTGGTACAGAAAATATTAATTTTGTAATTTTCGAAAAAAAAAAAATGTTGAACCCTTCCTCCTCCCAGGAAAAATCCAATTTTCAGTTTTCGTAAATTTAATCAAATTTATCATGGCCAAGTAATTTAGTTTATAGATAAAGTTGTCACGCCCTGTATGATACACTTACGTAAAAAAATAGAAATTATTCGTTAGTTAATTTTATTTAAAATAAGATTATACACGTTGCGCCACATCGAAACTAAAAAAGGGAAGGGAAGGAAGACGGCCTAAAGTGAGACAATATTTGCTCCGCCTTCCCCTTTGCGACATGGGATATTTGGATGCATGCGTTTTTTGCCCAATCTCTACCTCCTAGTGTTTAATACGCTAAAACTAAATTGATAAGATTAAGCTGGCACAACGTGTATAAATATAGATTCGGACACGCCGTGTTTTTAAGATAAGGGTGTGAAACCTTAGATAAAAAAAACAAAACGTTTTTTTATTAATATCTTTAGTATTAGAGGTCTGGTTAGTTCTGGTTAGTTCAGCTAAATAAGTAAAGTTGTGGTATATTTTTCGCTGAATAACGTGCTGCTAACAGAAAAACTGAATTGAACATAGGTTGTCGATTTATGTTATTACAGAAAATGTACTTTTTAATTGGAATACCCTGTATATTATATCACCATTCAAAAGATCCATCAAAGGGTTTTAGAAAAAATTCACATTTGGTATGTCCAATTTCTAAGAATTTCGTAAATATGGCCATCAAAAACACCTTGTATATTGCATCACCATAAGATAGATATTTAAAAGAGCTTTTAGGAAATACCACATTTGATATGTGTATCGCTTACAGTTATGTAAATATGACCATTCTAAAAACTAGTAGATATAATTCTATTTATATCTAGAACACTATACTTATACTCTCATCACTAATAATTGAGAAAAACACCTCAACAAAAAATGTATCCTATTGGTTGAAAACTACAGTAACCGGAGTTAGTTACTAGGTATTCATTATCAATTTATAGTGGCCAAAGTATAGTGCTTATAGCTTAGAGCTGTAAAGATAATGGATATTTACTTTCATTCATTCAGATTAGAATGGCCATATTTCAGAAACTATAAGAGATAGACATCAAAAGTGCTATTTTTGTATAGTTTATTAAAATAGCTATTTAATGGTGATGCAGTTACAGGGTGTTTTATTTAAAAAATGTCCGTTATCTATCAAATTCCTGAAGATAGCCATATTTCCGAAACCATTAAAAATTGGATACATGACATGTAAACTTTTTTAAAACTCTTTAATAGATCTTTCGAACGGTAATAAAATATACAGGATATTCCAAAACCCGATGTTCAATGGGTTTTCTGTTAGCAGCACGTTATTCAGCGAAGAAATACTACAACTTTACTAATTTAAACGTCTTCGTATATCCAATAGTGCTGACTTAAGTTTAATCACCCTGGATAATATTTGAATACACTACTGAAATCCACAATCAGCGTGTCTAGCTTTTTTATTTCTGGTTCAGTAATTATTTTAATATTAATGGCTTTATGTTCCCACAGAAATAACTACTTATAAAGTTGTCCATTAGGACCTGCAAATACTCTCCAATAACAAATACACCTGTTAATTGAGAATTCTATTAGCATTTTGCCGTTCTGTACACCTAATGTTTAATTGCTCAAAGGGCGTTTGATTAGTTGCGGTTCCATCAAATATTTTCTTTATATACCTTTATGACTTTTTTCCTCTTTGTGTGTTTCAAACGGCGTATGTGCTGTATTTTCAGGAATAATGATTTGTTTAACATTAAACGACAAGCTGGGTTCAATTGGTATATTAATATTTTTTTAGATATATTTTAACTGGGTCAACTCTTCAGGGTGTTTCTAAAATATATTAATTGTCCAATAATCATAAACATTTCCTTATAATTATAGCTTAAGTACAATATTTAAATTTTGGTGTAAATAATACTAAATAGTTTCAATGTTTTTGAAATATTTTTGCTTTCTATCATGAATTCTTCCCAGAGTTTGGCTATAAGATCCAAATTTTTACTACCCATAAAAAACACAAAAAAACTCCATAATTTCAGTAGTTTTATTTAGAGGTCAATTTTTTTTTAAAGTGAAGGGCGATAGAACAAAACTAATTACGGATTCGTACTCAGGCAGCAAAAATACAACGGAAACCAAATACCTTTTGTGAATCTCGGACCGCAATGTTTTTTTAGTTTTATAAATATTCCTCAGTAATTATCTAAAAAATTTAAAAGTGGTGACAAGTCTGGCATAATTCGCTACTAAACAAATTTCCTTCCAACGGTATTCGCCTAAACTCTTATTGGTATACCTTATATACCTTATATACTTTATGTGAATCTCGGACCGCAATGATTTTTTTAGTTTTCTGAAGATTTTTAGCAATTTTCTAAAGAATTTAAAAGTGCTGACAAGTCTGGCATAATTCGCTACTAAACAAATTTTCTTCCAACGGTCTTCGCCTAAACTATTATTGGTAAACCTTATATACTTTATGTGAATCTCGGACCGCAATTATTTTTTTAGTTTTCTGAAGATTTTTAGTAATTTTCTAAAGAATTTAAAAGTGCTGACAAGTATGGCATAATTCGCTACTAAACAAATTTTCTTCCAACGGCCTTCGCCTAAACTCTTATTGGTATACCTTATATACTTTATGTGAATCTCGGACCGCAATGATTTTTTTTAGTTTTCTGAAGGTTTTTTAGCAATTTTCTAAAGAATTTAAAAGTGCTGACAAGTCTGGCATAATTCGCTACTAAACAAATTTTCTTCCAACGGTCTCCGCCTAAACTTTTATTGGTATACCTTATATACTTTATGTGAATCTCGGACCACAATGATTTTTTTTTAGTTTTCTGAAGATTTTTTCAATTTTCTAAAGAATTTAAAAGTGCTGACAAGTCTGGCATAATTCGCTACTAAACAAATTTTCTTCCAACGGTCTTCGCCTAAACTCTTATTGGTAAACCTTATATACCTTATATACTTTATGTGAATCTCGGACCGCAATTATTATTTTTTAGTTTTCTGAAGATTTTTAGCAATTTTCTAAAGAATTTAAAAGTGCTGACAAGTATGGCATAATTCGCTACTAAACAAATTTTCTTCCAACGGTCTTCGCCTAAACTCTTATTGGTATACCTTATATACCTTATATACTTTATGTGAATCTCGGACCGCAATGATTTTTTTAGTTTTCTGAAGGTTTTTAGCAATTCTCTAAAGAATTTAAAAGTGCTGACAAGTCTCGCGTAATTCGCTACTAAACAAATTTTCTTCCAACGGTCTTCGCCTAAACTCTTATTGGTATACCTTATATACTTTATGTGAATCTCGGACCGCAATGATTTTTTTAGTTTTCTGAAGATTTTTTAGCAATTTTCTAAAGAATTTAAAAGTGCTGACAAGTCTGGCATAATTCGTTGCTAAACAAAGTTCCTTCCTACGGTCTTCGCCTAAACTTACTTATTTGTATGTACTATTATTCAGTATATACATTATGTGAATCTTGGACCGCAAGGGTTTTTCTTAGTTTTCTGTAGATTCTTCAGTCATTTTCTAAAGATGTAGAAAGTGGTGAAAAGTCTGGCATAATTTGCTGCTTCACAGATTTCCTTCCGACAGTCCTACGGCCTCGCGCTTGGGGGCTCGTGGCAAGGTGTAGGTTTGGAATGTGATATAGGAAAAAACCGAAATAAAGGATGCGAACGGGCTTGGAGGCCCAAATTGTAAATCCGGGCCCTGCAAAGCTGAAGCCGTTATAGAAAAAAGGGGAAGACCTTTTTTTGGTCCTCTAGATGGTTTAACATGATAAAAGGAGCTTCGCGAATAACTTCGCCTACGCCTGCCTAAAGGGCCTCTCAAGAAAGCTAAGGACTTTTTTTTGCTCCTCAATAATTTTTCGTCATGAAAGGGGTCTCGCGGAGACGACTTCGCCTTCGCCTAAGGACCATAGGTGTACAAAACATAGGTGAATCTATTGGAATTTTGGTATGTTTTTATAAACATGCATGCAAATATTTATAACATACATATACATATATCCATTTTACTAATTCATTTATCGTAATGAACTGGACGTTTTAATTTTAAACTCATATGGCGTACAACTATTAAATTTATCCATTGGTATTTTACTGCAGAAAAGCATCATTCACACATACAAATTAATAAAGAAAGTAAATAATAGTGTTTTGTTTAAAGTTTTGGCATGTTCTTAAGCGTACAGTTTAAAGTATATGGTAAAGTATAAATTGTGTCCATACTGCCAGAAAAATAGTCAATAGTCAGAAAAGTTTTTTCCAACTTAAAAACAATACTACAAAAGCGGCATAAATTACTATTTTATAATCTAAAAATATACTCAATACCCAAACAGAAAAAAATCGAAGTGTTAAAAGCGAATCCTCAGTTTGTATTTTTTCATAAAGTTTTATCAAAGTTTGTCGACAAATTCCAAATTTCGCTTAGAATATCAATATATTTTTTTTATAATTAGAGACATCTGAAAATTTTGTATAAAAAATTTTTTGAAAAAATAATCAATTGACTATAGAAAAAAAAGATATTTTTTTAAAGTGTAAGATATGTCGTTGTTAAATTTGATTTACTGTACGAAAAAATACAAAAAGGAGATTCGCTTTTAAAACTTGATATTTTCTGGCCTGGCTCCCACCGCCCTTAAACAGGATTGTTAAATGGATAAAGAGAAACATTTTTGTATAATTTTATCCAAGGCTTTGTGTAACCTCTTTTACAAAAAAATGTTAAATATAATAGAAAAAATAAATAGGTAATACTGGTACGAATTATATTTATAATTATAGTACCTATATGTATTTATGTTGATGTATTCTGGGATAGCCCATGAAAGATAATATTAAATTGAAATGCGTAACCATGCTGCCATTAAACTCTTAGAAAGAATTCCATTGCAGAAAAATATCTATCACACATACAAATTGAGCAAATGCTTTAACAAATGTTATTTAGGAGAACTCCATTAAAAAGGAGTTTTTGCAAGGAGTTATACAGTTAAAAAGTAAATAATAAAAACTTTGACATGCTCTTGTTGAATCAAGGAAGTTTTTAAACTTTAATGGCAGGGTTAAAAGTAGAAAACATGTTGAAAAAAGTCAAGACCTGGTTGGCCCAAGTACAGGAATACCTTGGGTTTTTTGTTGCAGTCATTTCATTTCACAGTACGTCTACCAAAATATGTCCACCTGGCTGGGAATTAAACCTAAGTCCCTTGAATAAAAGGCAGATACTCTCATTACTATGCTACTGTGGAAGACAAGACTAACGAACAGGCATGGGTGCCGGGAGGGGGTGCAAGGGGGTTCACTTGCACCCCCTGGCTTTTGGAAACGTTTGAAAAGTAGTAAGTTTTGGCAAAAAAGTAATCATTTTAGGAATTTTGCACCCCTGGCTATTGCGAAAGGAGCAAAGAAGAGTACAAACAGAATATAGAGAAGATATAGACGGTATTCTGTCGAAGGACCTTTTTTTTAATTTTTATATTTTTTCTACTTTGCACCCCTTGGAAGTCATCCTGTCGGCGCCCATGCAGACATGCACTACTACTTTGAAGAGTTCATGCTTTTATTGCGGTATCAGTTAATAATTAAAAATGTAACCAGAGCCTGTACATCATGGATATCGACGTATCATACGTACTAAGATGTTGGGCATAGACATGGTTTATCAACTAAGAAAAAAGTTTATGCACGCGTTAGAAAGTGGCTTTTAAACAGTGCCGGTTAGGTCAAGACACGGTGTACCATGCGAGGCGAACGATTGCACAGTATAGAAAAAGATAATAGGCTTTGTTTTAGCCAGTAAGCAGTCGGAGGAAAGGCGGGGTAGGAGGGGCCTGTTCGACGCCGCGTCGTCGAGTGCATTAACTATTCTTTTAGTTGATAAACTTTGGCATAGACTTACGAGAGTCTTTTTCGAAGGGAAAATTAATAAATGGGTTTCTTTTGCCGAGTACGATAAGCGGTATAAGTACATATGTGACTTACTAAAACTCCACAAATTCATTGAAAAATATCGTGAAGTAATTTACACGTGAGAGTTAGAAGGATCGCAAACCAGAATGTCATACAAATGAGAGGGTTTTTGCGGAAAGTTAAAGTTTGAAGTCGCTTTTTCAGTTAAAATGTGTGTATATTGGTGGTATTTTTATGTTTATATCTGTTAAATTAATTATTTACCACTTTAAAAAATAAATAAAAAGCCCGCCATAAATCCAAAAATACCAATCAGAGGGAATGATGTCACGAGTAGATAAAGTGCGTTCTTCAATATCACAAATTCAAGATTATTATCATTTGAGGTACCTTAAGAGTAGAGCATACACGTACTAGGTTTAGCGTTGCTGCTTTGCATGCTAACAGCTTTTGTAAAAGAGAAACGCACACCTGTTTTAAAAAAATATGATTGTCTAAAAAATAATAAAATCCTGATCAGGATAAAACCGAAGTAAAAGCTGACATATAAACCAATGCACATCTATGTGGTATACCTTAGCGACTTTTATATTTTCAAATATAGGAAAATGATGGGAGGAAGGACATCAGGTATAGCGTGACCTTTCTTAGAAACTACGGAACCGATTTTAAAAAACTAAATAGTAGTAAAAAAAATTTGATATATTTTATAGTCTAAGATCCGAATAGGGAGCGACCTTTACCTATCTGTTTACCGGATAAAAACTGTTTTATATTAAAGAAAGTATTTAAACAAAGGTATGGCCATGGGTTGCCTAACAAAATTACAAGGTCAAGGGTATGACCAGTTAAAAAAAAAGTAGGCCTATCTGCGCCCGGCTCATCTGCAACCGATCACTAAAAACAATAAAACCGACCTATAAGCGACCTATGGATTTAAATAAGAGTGAACCATAAGCACTGTTGCCAAGTTGTTCATAAACTCTTCCATCCAGTTGTTTTCTTTTTGTGAAATATTTTAAAAAGTTCAAAAATTATAGATACATTTATAATATTATTTATTTATTGCATACAGAGGCTTTACAAATTTACGTAAATATAAAATACAATAATATACGTATTGCAATATATGTATGTGTGTATTCGTCTTGGGTTTAATTAAGGACTTAAAAAAGGCGTTGCTTACCACAACTAACCATTCGTAAGTATGTCTTAGTCTCAAAATGTCTACTTCAGTTCCTGTCTTTTTCTGGCTCATACTGCAACAAAAACTTTTAGTTAAGAAAAAAATGTATAATGTTGTATAATATCTTACCTACATTTTGGTCTTAAATTTATTGTATTCTAAACCCACCAGGTAGAAAAATGGGGGTTTGCAAAAATTCAGTCGCTAATGCGCCGATTTTATTATCGGTCACAAATGAGCCAGTTGAAGATACGCCGACACCGGCTGGACAAGTATTTAACTGTTTAACAGCCAAGAACTTATTAAAGATGCAACTTTTTCTTAGTATTGTTGGGAAAACTAAAGGAATTTAAGAGCCCTAAAAACCAATTACCCGCAATAAATTTTATGGTAGCATCGTCGAAACAAACGATTTAAAAAATTCCATTCCTTTTTTATCCGAAAAAATAAAAAAGTAACCACATAAAAAAATTCAAACTACTGATGCGTGCTTTTTAACTACCTTAAATTCGGTGCCATTAAAATAATATGCTGTAAAAGCTAATTAATACCACATAAAAGAGTCGACACCTCCCTAATGAGTTCACAAATCCGGTTTTTAACCTTATTTAAATGGACCATAGAAATTAATGTACAGTAACTAAAATTAATGTGAACCTTTTAGGAAACGAGCCGATATTCGTAAATTACGTCAAAAAATGTTCGTTTTGGTATTTTTCGATGGTCTGTTCTTTGTCTTATTGGCAGTGACGGGGAATAAAAAGGCGTTATTACTTAATTTACCAAATGACATTAAAATGTTAGATAAAGACCCCTTTATTATTTATTTGTTTTTTAAAAATATATCAATAAACGATAATTAAGTCAACAATTTTTTGTTTGTCTTGGTAAAAACATACCTTTTGCAACTTTATGATATGGTCGACGCCATTAAAGCTTTGTTTAAAAAAAAACACCGTCCAAAAGTATTGGGTTTTGTCGTATATAATGTCATAAAAGAAAAAAATTGTTGGTAAAATATTTCGATTGTTTGATATTTTTTGCTTAGCAATTTCGTTGTTGATATATACAACCAAACCACAAACCGTTGAGCATTGGTTTTAAATAAATGTGATGAACAAAATTGCCAAAAAGCAACAAACTTGAATAAGACAAGAAAAATATTT